>QXTE01000060.1:2979826-3225773 GCA_003942145.1 Platysternon megacephalum | reverse complement strand
CTCCAACCAAATTATCAATCACATCCACCTCTGTCCAAAAGACCTTGGTCCCCAATGTATCAGATTTATTTTTCTAGTAATCATTTTGTAGTTGTTGTTTTTTGTGGTTTGTTTTTAATATTGATTTTCTTGTATTGCTAACCTGGCTTTCTTGTGTCTTGTCACTGTTGTGTATTAAATATTGCAGGGAAACATCCACAGGTAGCAGATACCATATTAGGAGGAATTGGTTTTGTAAATCTGGAGGTACTTAAGAATAAATTAAGCTCTTTGTCCCAGCTACAGGACAGCCTAATACAAAAACAAAGAAAAAAGACCACTGTTTGATACTTATCAGTAAAAATGAATGCAGTATGTTTCCAGCACTGTGAAACCAGACTTGTTAATTGGAAAAATAATTGTAAAAATAGCACATCAACAGTCTCTGGAGGCAAATGTATGGAAGGTTAGCCCACTCCCCATATTACACATGGGATCACTCTGGCTGCCTCGGACCTCAAGCCAGTGGGCCGGGGAGGGAGAAAAACTATTGGACACTAAAGGTTGTACCAAATGGACTCCTCAAAAGTGGGTATGCCTCACCTTACCTGCTGCCCCAAAGCCTTGTAGCAAAAATGTTTCATTGGGATTATGTATGTGGGATGAATTTGATAACACCAAAGTATTGTACAATGGACAATGTGTATGTATCCATTCGTGGGAGAAAGTATTTTGGAAGAATGGAAGTGTTAGCAACCCCCCAGTAAATAAATGTAAATGCAATGTCAGTACTGTTTTGACTAGAAATCATACTTACTATTTACCGCGGCCAAAAAGGTCCCAGCTAACACTAACAGCTGAGCTGGCCAACTTCTCTATTAACCTTGAAATTAAATGGCAAAACCTTACTAATAGCCTAATTAAAAGTTAAATTTTTAGAACAAACAGATGACCAAGTGGGAAATCGGACATGCCAATGGGAACATGTTAAAAATTGCCACTGCAAAGAAACAAATAACAACTTATCACTGGTATAATATATTCTCTGGATGGTCCCCAACCACCACTGGCATCCTATCAGTAATGCTACACCCTTAATAGTTGTCTTGGTATTAAATTGTATTTGTATTATTAAAATGTTTAGCATGTGCTTTTAAATAAAAAGAATGTACAATAGATTGAAATCACAAACCCATGTTGCCTCACAGTACCTTCTTTTAAACAGGTTACATAGAAAGTGACACTAACGAGTATATGTATATCGTAGTGTCAAAAGGGGGATTATGTAGGGATATTAAAGAAGGTACTAACAATGATTCCCCCACAATTTGTCCCCCCACATCTTTTGGGTCTTCTGTTAAAACTTGTAAGCTACTGTGAACACTATGTTACCACCCCTGCTGTGAGCTATAAGCCATTAAGTGACTTTCACTTTATTGTACCAGCAGCGGCTCCTAGGAACAGATCCCCACCCTCTGTGATTAAATGGAATGTATGTTAATGAATGCTTGATGTACATGAATGGTTAGGGAGGTGCCAGCCTAGAAAGGGAGTATCCATCGGCCGGCCGAAGAAGGTGTCAAGTGGAATCAACCAGATGACCCCCGGAGGGCAAACTGGGATCCACCCCAGCACCTCAAAGGAAAGAAGACAGAATGGAGCCACCCACCTGCTGATTGATTTAACAGCAGCAGAATGAAACAACTTCCATGAACTAACATAGGGAAAAATCCCTATAAAACTGGACTCTGAAGAATAAGTCTTTGAGTCTCTGGTTCTGCTGCCAGCCTCCAGGAGCATCAGGTGCATCTGACACAGACTCCGCTCCCTCCTCATGACCAAGATACCTGGCCAGTAACTTGGCATGAGCAACTTCTAGGCTGGTAACTATAACACCTATACAGAACTTGAATAAATAATTGTGTAAATAAATATATATATATATATATGTGTGTGTATAGGAATAAGTAGTCAAACAACGTTGTTTACTGTTATCTTTTATGTTATTATGGTATTTACAATAAATGTGGCATCTTTGCCTTATCCCTCTTAATAAGATCCTGCTGGTTTTTATTGGTATAACACCAGTGATATTCTAGTTGGAAGTCAACAATGATGGACTCTGGTGTTTTCTTTGATGCAATCTTGTTTATTTACAAGCAATATACAAAATCCTGCTTCTCCTAACACAGGAGGAACCAGCAACAAAAAGGACACAGCCCCGAGATTCTTTAGTCAACAGACCCCAAAACTCCGTCTAGCTTTTCCAAAATCATATAGTGTTCACAGGCTGCTGCTTAGCTTACTTGATTTTTACCTGTCTCTCTCTTCTGTTGTCTTCTTAGTTTGTGTGTTTGCCCTTCCCCTGTCCCTCTGCCCCAAAACACATTTACCCAAAGCAATACTCAGCAAAAGCTCTTCCGCCCATGCAAATCCAAAACTCCTGGGCATGCTCTATTAGATTTTGCTTTAGGTGGGGCCCCTTAACTGTCTCACAACCATATTAAATGAAGGGTGTGTTCACACATCAATTTCAATGAGGTTTTTATTCAACCCAGAACAAGGTTTAATCCAGCTCAGAATAATACATTTCCATCGATAGTTCCCATCGGCCTCAATGGGAGTGGTCCATTCATATCTGAAGGCAGACTTTGCCACTGTATTTGTTCCCCATTTTTATACTGAAGAACAACAAAAAACGGTGTTGTCTCCTTAAAAACACTGTTGTCCCCTGAGGTGGAATGCAGAACCCATAAGGTTCCTTAGAGGTAAGAAATCCCAACTCTCATTTTGGATTCAATCAATCATTCTGAATAGTCCAATGGGCTTGGTGATATAAAAACAAATTTTACATATGTAAAAATAGCTAGTGTTCTTTAGAATTCTACGTAATTTAAGATTGTGAGATGAGATTTTATGTTTGCCTAAATGTGGCATGTTGACCCAGGAAGCTTTTAAAGTGATAGCACTATGCTGAGTGCCTGAGATAGTGCTGAGTGTGGTAGAAATGCCTAGACAGAGAAATATCTAGCTCAATGGAAAGACTTCTGATAACAGTATCTGCTTAAGAAAAATTCATACATTTTTGATAGGCCTTTACATAGTATTTAAGACATTGCTAGCACATTTGTTGGTAAAATTTATGTCACTTCGGGGTGTGAAAAAACCCACACCTGACAGACATAAGTTACACCAGCAGACGCGCCAGTGTGGACAGTACTATGTCAGTGGGAGAGCTCTATCCTGTCAGCACAGAACAGCTGCATGGTACAGCTGTGTCGCTGTAAGGTCTCTAGTGTAGACGTAGCCTTAAAGTCATTTTAAAATATCATAAACAAGTAACATCACAACCATTTCTGTAAGTGGTTCCAAATGCCAAAAAGGAGACTACAACTAGTCATAGCAAACTGAAAAATAAATTTGCCAAATAAAAGTACACCTCTACCTCGATATAACACTGTCCTCGGGAGCCAAAAAATCTTACCGCGTTATAGGTGAAACTGCGTTATATTGAACTTGCTTTGATCCACCGGAGTGTGTAGCCCTGCCCCCCCCCGCCCCCCGGAGCACTGCTTTACCCCATTATATCCAAATTCGTGTTATATCGGGTAGCATTATATCGAGGTAGAGGTGTATATTATTGCTATTCAGCCTGGGAGAAATTCTAACATTCCACAGCGAGCATTGGAGTAAGGAGAAACCCTGGCTTTTCCTTAGTCATGGTTGCATAAATATCCCAGGCAGTGTAGAAAAAGAATCCATGATTATGATGTTAAAAATATCATTCATATCTATAGCTGTCATTCTTGAGACTTATACCTAGGGCCCTACCAAATTCACAGCCATGAAAAACTCATCATGGACCATGAAATCTGGTCTCCCCCCCGTGAAATCTGGTCTTGTGCATGCTTTTACCCTATACTATACAGATTTCACAGGGGAGACCAGCATTTCTCAAATTGGGGGTCCTGACCCAAAAGGGAGTTGCAGGGGCATCACAAGGTTATTTTAGGGGGGTTGTGGTATTGCCGCCCTTACTTCTGCGCTGTCTTCAGAGTTGGGCAACTGGAGAGCAGCGCCTGTTGGCCAGGCACCCAGCTTTGAAGGCAGCGCCCCGCCAGCGGCAGAGCCATGCCACCCATACTTCTGCGCTGCTGCCTTCAGAGCTGGGCATCTGGAGAGTGGCGGCTGTTGACTGAGGGCCCAGCTCTGCAGGCAGCAGCGGAGAAGTAAGGCTGGCAATACCATACCATGGCATCCTTACTTCTGCACTGCTGCTGACGGTGGTTCTGCCTTCAGAGCTGGGCTCCCAGCCAGCAGCTGCCGCTCTCCAGCTGCCCAGCTCTGAAGGCAAAATTGCCACCAGCAGCAGCAGTGCAGAAGGAAGGGGAGCAGTACAGCAACCCACCCCTCCCCCGCTACAATGACCTTGCGACACCCCACAACTCCTTTTTGGATGAGGACTCCTTCAATTACATCACCGTGAAATTTCAGATTAAATAGGTTGAAATCATGAAATTTACGTTTTTAAAAATCCTATGACTGTGAAATTGACCAAAATGGACCATGAATTTGGTAGTGCCCTACTTATGCCCAATGGCTAAAGACATTTTCATAATTGTCTCATTTGTTTGATTAAAAGTGCCTTCCATATTATATATATATATAACTACTTAGACATTGCACATGATTTTAGCAAAGTCTTAGAATTAAAAATCTCCCCTAAATTCTACTCCTGGATTTTACAGTTGAAGTTAAATTGTAGCTTTATACATACTTACAAAAGAAGCCTGACATTGATGCTAAATAGAGCTCCTCCATCTTTCCCTAGGTCAATTTGTAGAGAGAGTTCATGAAAATGACTCATGGTTAAACAACATTTTAAAAGTCTGACTGAACATGAAAGTTCATCTTCCAAGGTCACTGCACTTGTATAGTACATGATATAACACTTTCCTCCCTCTTACCAAGTAAATCACATTTAAATGATTTATAGAATACTAGGCTTTAAATCCATACCAAAGTGGCTTTTATGTATTATACAAACATTTTCCTCTGGTTTGTTAAACTGTTTTGGATGTCTTTTAATCAAATTTCAAAATGATGGAAGGCAAGATCAGAGCTTTCTTTATGATATATTCATAGCAAATGTAAGACCCATTCCACCACTAGGAGATTCCTGTGAGGAGATTTAGGGACTGGGCCTTATTAAAGTACAGGGCCAAATTTCCAAGTGTCCACTATTTTGGTGCCTTGATATTTGGATTCCAATCTTGATACAACTGGACCTAATTTTTAAAGGTGCTGAGTACATAGGGTTGCAGTTGAAGTCAATGCAAACCGTCAGTTTTCTCCAGTGTGTGTGTGTGTGTGTGTGGGGGGGGGGGGGGGCAGGCTCCATGTATGTATTTATCTTTAAAGTATTGCATGCCAACCACTACTGTATATTTGGGTGCCTTCTATTTAAAACAGATTGGCAATAACAAGCTCCCTAATGGAGGTTTCTGGCTTTTCTTCCTCTTCAGGGTATGGGGACACGGCTTGGGATAGTGTTCAGTTTTGTTTACTTATTTTTCACCATGTCTTTTGTTCTGTTTTTATTTGTTTGGGGACTTTGTCTTTATTTGTTGGGAGAGAAGGTTACTACAGGTCTGTCTCATCTTACGCTGGGGTTACGTTCCGCGGTCAGTGCATAAAGCGAAAACTGCATATAGTCAAAATTACATTGAGTGTAATGGCGGGCGGAATTGCCCGCACTACAGAAACAGTATTTAAATTGTTATTTTTCTCTTTTTTTTGTTTTTTTTCTTGTTTTTGCCGACCGCATAAAGCTGAAATCGCACATGTTAAATGCGCCTAAGATGCGACAGACCTGTATATAGGGGGTTTTCAGCCTGAGCAGTACACAGAAACTGAGTTACCCAAAGTGAATAGCCATTAAAAATCTTAACCACTGTGCCTACCTAGAGTAGAAGAGATATTAAGGTAATGGTTAGCATTGTGAAAAACATTGTCATTGTCCAATTTGACTAAAGCTTTCCCAGAATTATTCCTTGCTATCTGGATATCAGCTAACATTTCTATGCTGATTCAGAGTGCATTTTAAGATTAAGCAGTTTTGGGGTATATCCCATGGTTGAATCATAGAAACAGAAAAAAGTTGGGCTGGAACGGATTCCCTGAGGTCTCCTACTCCATTCCCCTTTGCTAAGTCAGGAGCAAGTATGCCTAGATCATCCCTGACAGGTGTTTGTCCAACCTGTTCTTAACGTCCAGTGATGGGGATTCCACAACCTCCCTTGGTAACCTATTCCAGTAGGAACTCTTATAGTTCGAAAGTTTTTCCTAATATCTAACTCTGCTACCCATTAAGATGATTGCTTCTTGTCCTATCTCCAGTGGACATGGAAAACCATTGATCACCATCTTCTTTATAAAACATTATCATAACCATTATCATATTTGAAGACTTATCGGTTCCCCCCTTCAGTCTTTTTTGTCAAGACTAAATATGCCCATTTTTTTTTAGCATTTCCTCATAGGTCAGGTTTTCTTAACCTTTTATCATTTGTTACTCTCCCTTACACTCTCTCTAATTTGTCCACATCTTTCCTAAAGTGTGGCACTAGGGTGACCAGACAGCAAATGTGAAAAAATGGGACGGGGGTGGGGTGTAATAGGAGCATATATACCCTATGTGGCACCCAAAACTAGACAGTACTCCAAATGAGGCCTCAATCATGCAAACAGACAGTTACCTGCTGTATCTTGCATACAACACTCCTGTTAATGCCCGGAATGATAATAGGCTTTTTTATAACTGCATCACACTGTTGGTTCATAATCAATTTGTGATCCACTATAACCCTGAGATTCTTTCCTGCAATATTACTGCCTAGCCAGTTATTCCCCCTTTTGTGTTTGAGAATTTGATTTTTTTTCTTTCTTAAGCTTAGTATTTTGCACGTGTCTTTATTAAAATTCTTCTTGTTGATTTCAGACCGATTCTCCAATATCAAGATCAATTTGAATTCTAATCCTGTCCTCCAAAGTGTTTGTAACCCCTCCCAGACTGGCACATGTGTGGATGACATAAAAAAAAGTTTAACACTTGAGAGGGGTGCAGAAATAGATGGCTTCCCTGCAGTAGCGGCGTCAGCTCTTCCGGAAGGTCCCACCCCCGAAATGCCACCCCCGACAGCGGCGGCGGAAGGTCCCGCCCCCAAATTTCAACGGGTGGCCGGGGCGCCGGCGCCCCCAAAATGGCAGTGCCCTAGGCGACCGCCTAGGTCGCCTAATGGGTGTGCCGGCCCTGCTTCCCTGTGTTTCCACCAACTGATCCCAGGAGTAGGTTGTGACTAGTTCAGCCCCCAGCAAGATTTACTGTATTGTAGTGTCAGGGCTATTCAAACTTGCTTCACTTGTTACTGTTATTTTAGAAAGTGCATTAGATGCTACAATACAATACAAAGTTGTTCTGGCATACATGGCTATCTCCACCCCATATTCTGCAATCCACAGAAAATATCTTCAGGAGCACACTCTACCTCTCAGTCCACTATTCAGTGGCCCCAGCAGGATGTAAAGGATGTAAAGCCTTTCATTATTGCACAGCCACTATCACTGTCTGAAGCCAAACATTTGGCTACTTAGCCAAACCTTAATGGAAAGATATTCAAACCTCTTGAGTTGCAAAGTTGGCTGGAGTTATTTGGTGCTTTCCTCTTCTGGTTGGATTCTTTGTAGTATTTTAGCATTTTGATGGCCAATGGTGGTTGCAACACAGAGTGCAGAAGTACCAGAAAAAGAAAACTGATTGGGGGTGGAGGGTGAGGAGAAGAGGCAGGGAGAGGGAGGAAAAAAAGTAAAATAGATTTTTTTTAAAGGGGGAAAATACAGCTGGAGATGACCTACAAAAGTTTGTACCAGCACAGATAATCTTTTTGAAGGTTGAGTATTTTAAAAATTCTGATCTGCATAATTAAAGAAAAATAAATTGTTGCACAAAAACACACACACTAAAAAATAAGCCAGGACGCGGAAGAAAAAGAAAAAGAAAAGTATTGGTAAGGGATTTCATGCTTAAAGTCTCTACCGTAAAGTGATAGCACTTCTATTAATCAGAATCCAAGAGAGAGAGAGATGAAAGGGGTATTCAGGCCTGTCTGACATTTTATGACAATGTATTTCCTTTTTGGACAACAAATCTTACTCCTTTTCTTAGGGCTTGCTATCCAATAAATACACAGATGTTGATACAGGCAAAGCAAGTTTAATAAACCTATCATGTCTTATAATTAAATTGTGTAACAAATGCACTTGGAATTCTTCCAGGGGTGATCGCTGGTATATCTTGCAATGGGAGAGCAGAAAAAAAATGCAAATGTGAAATGCCCTTTCTTGCTGACCGCTCTGTTCTAGCACAGCCAAATATGGCCTGGATCTCCCCCTTATGGCTGCACCAACTTTCTGCCAATTTTTCTGCTGTTGTCCAGGAAAGAATGCACATTACCCTTCCCACTCCTGACCACAGCCTCCTCACCAACTGAAGAATCCTTCACCTCCTAAAAGGCTCTCCGAATGGCTAGGGCAGTGAGGCTTCTACCTAGAAGGCAGCTGACTCCCTGCTTTCCATGGGAAGATCTGCATAGAGTTTCTGTATTGCTATAATTGCAAGAACAAATTGGGTCCAATATAAGGATCACACTGATGGGATAAAAACTTTCTATTGATTAATCAGGTAAATCAGTTATGTAGGTATGTATACTGCACTCACATTGGAGTATCTATCATTCTTCAGCAATAAAAGTGTAAACCTAAAGTATGTTAGGCAATCAATATTTCATTCAGTGGCAAAATCTGATCTGATCTCAGGGAAAAAAGATTATAAGATACAGACACCCATTAAGAAATTAGGATACAAATGTAAGATAACTATGTCCGAACTTTTTTCGGCCAGCTGTGACCATTGTGATCATATATCCTGGCTTCGGGTGTAACACAGCCCATAGAACTTCTGAAAGCACTTTTGTTGCTCATTTGAAGGCTCAAGGCACCTTACCCTCATCATAGACAGCCAATTTGTGACCCCCTTACATTTTTTATTTTGGGTTTAGGTAGCCTTAGAGAGATGTAGGGAAATATGGATTCTTTGATTTGTATATATGTTTTCCCCTTTCTCCATATTTTCAGGCTACAGGTGATACAAAAAAGATGAAGCTAAGTTTATTGACGTCACAGAGATGGAACCTTTATCCTGAAACCTTTCATATTCAGAGAGGAGAATCAAAATGCTCAAAAGGGTTTAAAAAAGACTGAAATAAAATTAAACATTTCCCCCCCTCTGGACATCTCAGGAAAGCCTAATATTCAAATACTGGAGGCTTTAATTAAGTTTCCAAAAATCTCAATTTCCCTATGCAGGAAAGAGTTCTTTTTGACAATCAGACAAGTTAGTTATTTTGTATTAAGCTGTTCTGCATGAAGATGGGTAACCTTTTTTGCACAACATCTAGCACTAGCAATACTAATTAAGTCTTAAATTCTATTTCTATTTAAGAAATTTTAACAGAAAATACATCTAATTTAGCATCAGTGGTTAGGAGTGAAATTAGCAATCAACATTACCCAGGAGAGCCACAGTAGTGTGAATTCATTGTTTCATTTACTATAGTACTAGATATTCATATTTGAGCAATATGACAGGGAAAATATTTAGTTTTATATGTATTATTCTTACAGCAAAATGACCAAGTATTATTTGATCAACTATAATTGTTTAGCAGCACAGTAAAAGCATCCCGGTTGGTTAATAATGAAATCACACAGTGTTTTAATAGCATATGTTGCAAAGAGTCACAGGAGACACATTAAAGAGCCACTTTCAACTCATGAGCTCAGTCCAAGTATCACTACTCTAGACCCTGAACTGCAGCTGAAATTGTTTGGAAGTTTGTTTTGTAAGAGTCATTTACTTAACACTACATTATGACACTATCCATATTATCAAGCAGAGGAGTACAGTTGATTCAAAACCTGCTAATGTGGTGTAACTAAAGCTGGGTGAAGTTTTCTGGCTAAAACATTTTTTGGTAAAAATGCTTGTTTGTTGGCACAGCAATCTTTCATGAATTCATGTTCATTTCAGCAAATTATTTTGGTTTAAAAACAAACAAACAAAAATGTTGACATTTCCTAAATGAAACTTTTTGATTTGAAACAACTATTCCTTTCCAAATGACTGTTTTCTTCTAAAAAAAATCAAAATTGTATAAACATGGTCAAAATCAAAATGACAGATGAAACAAAACCAAAAGGTTTCCTTTGAACAAAATGTTTCATTCAACCTGAAATTTTTTTCCAGATTCGATTCACAAAAAATTCTGCACAATTTTGGTTTTGGTTTGACTCTTTTTGTGTGTGGAATTGTCAATGAAACAACATCAGTTATTCACCCTGCTCTACATATTATATGGCTGTGTAACTATGTGTTCCTGTCATTGTTGCCCTCAGATCCTTTCCACCAGTTCTGGCTGTTTCTTTGGTACACTCAGTTGTTGTGGCTTGTCTTATATTCAACAGCAAGGACTTCGGGACAGAGACTGTCTTTCACTATGTGTTTGTACAGTGCATAGCACAAGGAGCCCCTGATATAGATTGAGGTGGTCTCTGGCTCTACTGTAAAATTATTTACTAATAAGGATACAGACTAACTATATTTGGATGCAGCAATGTGACTGGGAAGATGGAGGATTACTAAAATGTCAAACTGCCATGTAAATAATTTGATAAATAAGATAGAAATTTCTACAGATGTTCATCACTAAAAAAAATAGATTGCTTTAAAACAGATAACTCTCCAAGAAAACATTAAGTTGGACTAATTATGTTTAATATTTACTTTAAAGCTTGCATGACCACATCCCCAAAGATCACCAATTTTTTTGGTCCCACTTAGACATGCAGGGTTGGGTTTTTTTTAATACTTATTAATGGTATACTGGAAGTGCAGCTGCATGCCTATATAAATTATTTTTGCAAGCAGCATGGTGGGCTAGATTTCAAAAAGACAAATAAATATGACAAATATGCCCAAATAAATTTCTTAGTCTCTAAGGTGCCACAAGTCCTCCACAAGTACTCCTTGTTCTTTAGACCTAACTAAAAGATTTTCAAAATATCCCATAAAAGGCATATCTTTAGGATATGTTTAAGATAAAACTCAAAAGATTTAGTGACCAAAAAACCCAACAAAAGAAATGATGTTCAGAGCCAGATCCTGGTATAAATTAGCATAGCTTTACTGACTTCAGTGGAGCTGTGCTGATTTCCAGCAGCTCAGGATCTGGCCCTCAGTTTCTATGCCAAGCAAGTTTCTGGATTGTGCAAGCCAGATGTATTTGTTTTCTGAATTGGCTCTTAAGCTGTTCATCAATGGCAGATAGTTGTTTTTACATAACTACTTGGATGGCTACATATGCTGAACCTCAATAAGAAATCTAAAACATTTACTTCATGCAAGAGCTGGTATTTCAAATACAAAAAGCAGAGGGAGCGTCCGCCTTTGTGATGATACAAGATATGTAATGTAACAAACAGCACAAGACAGAATGAGCAGCTGACTTCAGCATCTTCAGAATGATCTCTACCCATTCCTACTGAAATGGCCACATTGCTTCCCCTGCAATCCATCCCATTGAGAAATGTGAAAACAAAGGTTAAAAGAAGAAGTTTAACTTTTGAAATTTGCCTGAAAACATTTTAACTCGTGAAACCCACATGATGGAAATAATGTTTCTCTTCCAAATTAAACTGTCCTGAGCTCATGACTACACACAGGTTCAAGAAAAATGACAAAGTTAAGTTAAGAAATAGAAGATGGACCAGTAATAACTAAGGAAAATATAGCAGACATCAGAGGCCTCAAACATGGGAAAACTCAGAGTTCAAGCAGACGTACTAAAGGTGGAAGGTGAAATTTTGACTGAGCAGCTAACAAAACTCTGTAACAAAATATTGGAGAAATAACAAGTTCCACAAGACTAGAAAGATGGTATTGTGCCATTGCCAAAAAGGGTGATATTACTCAATGCATGAACTGGAGAGGTATTGTACTGCTATCAATCTTGGGTAAAGTATTGGCTACCATTACACTGAATAAGAGGAAGAAGGGAGTGTATGAAATATTATGAGAACAACAGACTGGGTTTCATCCAGGTAGACAATGTTGTCAACAGATATTCATTCTTCAACAGATCATTGAAAAGAGTTACTTCTTGGCAAAAACCTATCTTAATCAACTTTAACTTTAAGAAAATGCTATGAAATAGTGGACAAGATGATCAACATAAAGGAGTTTATATGATGGCGGTAGATGCACAATAAGATCAGATACAGTCCTGGGTGAGTAATTTGATATTATGACTGCTGTTAGCCAAGGGTGTGTATCATCACCAATCTTCTCTGCATTAGCAAAAGACTGGATGATGAAACAGGCAATAAAAAAAGCATCATTGATGGTGTAATGTTAGTGAAGATGAGTTACCCAACCCTGTCAACAACATTGCTTTACTAAGTATGACATGGAATGGAATGATGCCCTGAAATCAGAGGTTTAACACAAAAGCAGCAAAAATTGGACTGAAAGTAGAAGCAGAGAAAGCCAAGCTTATGAAGTTAGGAAACTCACTACAGATGCAAATGTGTATATGGATGGAGAAGAAAACAAACAGGTAGAAGAGTTCTGGTATCTGGGGAGTATGAGGGCATTTGAAGGTGGCTGCAATCAAGATATTCATGTGAGATTAGGAAAAGCAAACACCATATTTGGAAGGATTAATAACATCTGGTAAAAAGGAGATCTTCACACCAACCATAATCTGTTATATTATCTGATTGTACTGAGAATGTTACTGTATGGAGTAGAGACTTGGCAGATGACGGTAGCTAACAACCCCTCCCATCCCGGAGTCTGCCCATCACAGATGGTTGAAGATGGTATTACACATTTCATAGAAAGACAAAACAAATGCAACAGTAAGGGAGCTGTCAAAGCAGGACCTGTTAGTAAATATCAAAATATACTTAGGTGGTTGGGACATTTACACCATATGGAAGATTGGAGACCTACAAAGCAAGCATAGAATTGGGTATCTGATGGATGAAAGAAAAAGGTAGGAAGGCCAAGGAAAAAGTGGCAGAAGACAGTGACAGACAATGTTGAATGCACTGACATGGCCTGGGAAGAAGTACGAGTCAATGACCATAATCAATGGAAGAACTGGAGTGACCAATTTGTCACTGGCACAGGAGCAACTAAGGTCTTGGAAGAGTAGGAGAAAAAAGTGCCCTGACTGATAAAGTCAAAATCAAATTTGCTCCTTTAACTGAAGTGTAGAGAACTCAAGTCTTGGGCTGACATCCCACCACTTTGCTCTGAAATTTGAATTATTTCGGACATTTCTCTCTACTCTGCCATGCCAATACACTTGATTAGATATTTAATTTCTGTGTAGAGCACTTGGGGCAAAATGCTTGGTGCAGATAATTCCTTAGACAATTAGACAAATATCCAGCCAATCCCATGATAGAGGGTTCCTCTACCTTAGGTTCAAAAGCAAATTACCTGAAACTTTGGGGAGTAATCCTATGACACATTGTACTTATAAACCGCCTTTTCCTCTTCAGTCTCAGGCCAGATAATAGACTTGTGCATTACAAGAAATCAATGATTTTCAAATTTGGGGTAAATTACCATGCAGGGGGGGGGGGGAGGGGTGCATTACTTATGGCCCAGTTTTGTTACCCCTATGTAGTGTGATGAGTGGTACTGGAGAAAGGTGGTCAGTTTTCAGGAGGGATCTAGTCTGGTATGACACCAGGGATTCACCAATGCAGACTGGTGCCTGGCAGATGACAAATTCAAAAGCCTGAGAACATAGCACTGGCTGCTCAGTTTGTTTCATAAACATATCTTTCCTACCTTTCTGCCTGCCTGCTGCATTACTGTTTGCAAATGCAACTCAGTTCTCACATGGATTACACCCTTAGTCCATGATTAGAGACATTGATTTCAGTAGGGTTATTTGTAGGGTAAGGTGCTATTCAGTGGCTATAAGTCGACCTAACATTTCTAGTGTAGACATGTCTATTAACTTCAGTCTGAATGGCAATGAGCAGAAGATGGACTCTATGGACACTGGTTATAAAGATTCTGAACTACAAAGGTACTTAGGCACCTAAATCTGGTGTTTAGGCCCATAAGCCCCAGTTGTAAGCACCACTGTGATCCACAAAAACTCCCAACGAACCCTGTAGACTGCTAAACTCCCTCAGCATTTAAGTTTTCATGATAAATGTTCCCCAGGAGCCATGTTTCTACCTTTGGGCATGGACACTGCCACCTCACTCTAGGCCTCTGGCCACCTCTCTCCTACCTAAGCCCCAGACCAGTGTAAGATAGGCATTTGGCCACCTAAAATCACATTCAGGGCCCAGTAGGCCATCTACCAGATTGCATTCTATTCAAAGTCTGGATGGATGGGTAGGATCTGGTGCCCAGCTTGTAGCTTTTAGCCCACCTCTTACCTGGGATGTGGGAGATGCAGGTTCAATTCTCCTCCTCCGGCAGGCAATGGGGAGAGGATTTGAGCAGGAGTCTCCCTCTTCTCAGGCAAGTGTTCTAACCCCCGAGCTAGGGGCAGGCTTGGAAGCTTTTCATTTGAATTGCAGGAACTTAAAGTAGCAACCCTGCAAATGGATCCTTTCTGTCTAAGCCATGAATTCATAGATAGCAACTTCAGCCATGGGGTGGTTTTGATCGACACCTCGATCAGATACCAGGCCTGGTGATTTTGAATGATAGCCCCAAACATCTGTCTGTAACAAGGACTTAATGGGCTGGTGGTGTCACACACATACAGTGACAGAGTGGTTGGCACAATGTTTGAGAGAAAGCCCAGCTGAGAGAGCCAATGGCTAAAGTAAATCAAAACAGGAGGGGAAGCTTTCATCACCCCAGTCAAGGCAGAGTTCCTGCTTGCTGTAAGTAGAGGAGAGGCAGCTGCCAACCCTTCTAGGGCAGGTTCTTGCAAGGTAATGACCCAGCTCTTTTCTCTGGCGGTTGCTCTCTTGAGAGCCACCATCTAAGCTTTCATTTAAAAAAAATCATTCATTCTGTATTTAGAGTCTTTAGATTTGCAAAGCTAGACATCATATTGCAAATCAAAGGTAAACCCATCACTGATATCTGGTTAAGTTTGCAGACAGGCTGAAAGAATAGCTCGGAGGTGTGAGATGCCCCATTCATTTCAACGGCTGGTAATTCTAAAACCCAACTATGGTAATTTTAAATGTCGGTTTTTTAAAGTTATGCTGAGCAAAGCATGCTGGAAAGATTAGGAATATCCATTTAATTAAGACTGGCCAAGTCTATTGTGAGTGGCCTCTCATATTGGTTTCAGCAGGGAGTGGAACCTGGTTGTGAGGGGAGTTTGAGTGTATTGCAACTTTGTTTATCCACAGTGATGCCTGGATATATCTATGAGTAAAAAGCTGCTCTTTGCTTTTGCTATCTAGCGTCTCTGTTCAACTGAGCTCCAGCTCCAGTTTATTTATATTCTTGTTACTGAAGTAGGATAAAAAAGCCTGTGCCTGTAACTCCTTTATCTCCCAACAAAAAAAGAACCTACTTCTGGATTTCAAGTTCCTTAGATGCTCCATGTCAGACTCTTAGGGCCTGGCTACACTTGCGAGTTACAGCGCATTAAAGCAGCCCAGTGCACTCTAACTCACGACCCGTCCACACTGGCAAGGCACGTAGAGCGCTCTGACTCCGCAGCTAGAGCGCTCCTGGTAATCCACCTCGGTGAGTGGAATAATGTTTGATGCACCCCCGCTGGAGTGCCGCAGCGCCAGTGTGGACGCCCTGGTCTGTTAATGCACTCTGATCGGCCTCCAGAAGTGTCCCACAATGCCTGTTCTAGCCACTCTGGTCATCACTTTGAACTCTACTGCCCTGCCCTCAGGTGACCAACCGTCAGACCCACCCTTTACATTCTCTGGGAATTTTGAAAATCCCCTTCCTGTTTGCTCAGCCAGGCGTGGAGTGCTCTCAGTGACTCTTTCCAGGTGACCACGCCTCCACGTGCCAGGCGATCCCCAGTATGGAGTAATGGCGATATGCTGGACCTCATCAGTGTTTGGAGGAAGGAAGCTGTCCAGTCCCAGCTGTGCTCCAGCCATAGGAATTATGATACCTTCGGGCAGATATCAAGGGACATGATGGAAAGGGGCCATGACCGGGATGCTCTGCAGTGCAGGGTTAAAGTGAAGGAGCTGCGGAATGCCTACCGCAAAGCCTGCAAGGCAAACAGCCGCTCCGGTGCTGCCCCCGTGACCTGCCGTTTCTACAAAGAGCTGGGCTCGATACTTGGGGGCGACCTCACCTCCACTTCGAGTACCACCATGGACACTTCAGAGCCCAGTTCAACAAGGCAGGAGGAGGAGCAGGAAAGCGGGAGCGAGGGTGCTGAGGAGGAGGAAGACACCCCGGAATCCTTAGATGCATGCAGCCAGGAGCTGTTCTCAAGCCAGGAGGAAGGTAGCCAGTCGTGGCGGCGGCTAGTGCTTGGGGAAGGGACAAACACCAGAGGAGGTTCCCGGTAAGCGGCTTTTATTTTGGGAAGGAAGTTATTCAGTGCGGGCTCTTGGGGCAAGGAGGGTTAGGGCTGCATGCATGCCTAGATGCGGAATAGGGTGCTGATGTGCTCTGTCACATCGCGGTAATCAGCCTCAGTGATCTCTTCAAAGGTCTCAGCCAGAACTTGGGCAATGCGCTTGCGCAGGTTTCATGGGAGACCCACTGTGGTCCTTGTCCCAGTCAGGCTAACATGTCCGCGCCACTGTGCCGTGAGGGGTGGGGGGGCCATTGCTGCACACAGGCAAGCTGCATATGGGCCAGGTCGAAAGCCGCATTGTAGTAGAAGACCCTCCCATGCTTCCCAGGTCACCCTCAGCAGCGAGATATCTTCCAGGATGAACTCCTGTGGAAAATGTGGGGGCAGTGTTCGGGATAGGGACTCCTGCAGCTGTTGGCTCTCCACAAGGCACAGAAACCCAGAGGACACTACATGAAAGAATCGGTCCCCTTTGACCCTGTGCTTACTCACCATTTTGGGGCTCCCGTGGGTTATGTGCGCTCGCTTTGGGATGGGCAAATTATGCTATTGTGTAGACTGTGCTTGCCCTCCTTAAGTACAGGGGAATCACTGCTCTATCTGGAGTGAACAATGCTGCTTCTGTTAAGTGTTGCATTTTGCCTTTACAGATGCAACCTTGAGATCTCAGCCGTCCGTGTTATCACAGGCCAAGAGGCTGCAAAGAATCAGGAAGAGACCACGTAGAAGCAAAGAGGACATACTGCATGAAGTCATGCAGAACTCCCTTAATGAAAATCAAAAAGTGCAGGAGTGGTGGGAGAGTGAAAGGAGGGTCTGCCAACAGAATGCGGATCGCCGGCACCAAAGCACGGAGCGGCTGATAAGCATTATGGAGCTCCAAGCGGACTCGATCCAGGCATTCGTAGCCATGCATACGGAGCACTACTGTGCCCGCCCCCCCCCCACAGCCCTTGTCCCAAAACTCTTTCCCTTGTGCCCCCATGTCACCTCCAACCCACTTTCCCCAACATCCAGGTTCTTATCGCCACCAGCTGCCTCCAACACCTGTAGCTTCACCAACCAGCCCTGAAAACTATGACCCTTACCCACTGCACTCAGCCCCCATCACCATGCATTATAGCCATCCTGAAGTGCAGCACTCATTGCACAGCACTCCAGACAGGAAGGCTGACTATGATAACAGGACATATGCAAATCTGTGATTGTACCATTCCCCACCCCACCCCCTTGCCCTTTGTTTCCCAAGCAGTTGTGTTTCTTTTCAATAAATGGATTTTTTTGCTTTGAAAACATTCTTTATTATTGCATAAAGTAAAAGATACCTTAGCCCAGGAAAGCAACAGGCACTGCAAGTCAGTGTATCATACGCAGCAAACACAGATTCCTACTAACATTGGAACCACTGCACTTCACTCCCGTGCAGGGCACCAGACGTTACTGGTGGCTTTCAGCCTCAAATTGCTCCCTTAATGCATCCCTAATCCTTGCAGCCCCATGCTGGGCCCCTCTAATAGCCCTGCTCTTTGGCTGTTCAAATTCAGCCTCCAGATGTTGAACCTCCAAGTTCCATGCCTGAGTGAATCTTTCACTCTTCCCTTCACAAATGGAGGGTACAGCATGTGGATATAACCACGGGGATGCTGTTATCGGCCAGGTCCAGCTTCCCATACAGAGAGCACCAGTGGCCCTTTAAATGGCCAAAAGCACACTCCACAGTCATTCTGCACCATCTCAGCCTGTTGTTGAACTGCTCCTTGGTGCTGTCAAGGCTCCCTGTGTAGGGTTTCATGAGCCACGGCATTAAAGGGTAAGCGGGGTCTCCAAGGATCACAATGGGCATTTTGACTTTCCCATGGTGATCTTCTGGTCTGGGAAAAAAGTCCCGGCTTGCAGCTTCCTGAACAGGCCAGTGTTCCGACAGATGCATGCGTCATGCACCTTTCTGGGCCAGCCTGCGTTAATGTCAATGAAACGCCCACAGTGATCCACAAGTGCCTGGAGAACCATAGAGAAATACCCCTTCCGATTAACGTACTCGGAGGCTAGGTGGGCTGGTGCCAGAATTGGAATATGCGTCCCATCTATTGCCCTTCCGCAGTTAGGGAAACCCATTTGTGGAAAGCCAGTCACAATGTCATGCATGTTACCCAGAGTCATGGTTCTTCTGAGCAGGATGCGATTAATGGCCCTGCAAACTTGCATCAACACGATTCCAACGGTCGACTTCCCCACTCCAAACTGGTTAGCGACCGATCGGTAGCTGTCTGGAGTTGCCAGCTTCCAGATTGCAATAGCCACCCACTTCTCCACCGTCAGGGCAGCTCTCAATCTTGTGTCTTTGCGCCGCAGAGTGGGGGTGAGCTCATCACACAGTCCCATGAAAGTGGCTTTTCTCATCTGAAAGTTCTGCAGCCACTGCTCGTCATCCCAGACTTGCATGACAATGTGATCCCACCACTCAGTGCTTGTTTCCCAAGCCCAAAAGCACCGTTCCACGGTGGTGAGCATGTCCGTGAATGCCACAAGCAATCTGGTGTCGTATGCGTTACTCGAGTCGATATCATCGTCGGAGTCCTCACTGTCACTTTGGATCTTAAGGAATAACTTGACTGCCAAACGTGACGTGCTGGCGAGACTTGTCAGCATATTCCTCAGCAGTTTGGGCCCATTTCCACAGACCAAAAGGGAAGACAGGGTGCGCAGTACAAAAAATGTTGAAAGATGGCGTCAATTGTGGATGGAAGCAGAGAGATTGCTGGGATGCGAACCAATGCATCACGGGGTGTTGGGACAGGGCCCAGAATGCCCTGCACCCGCTGCCCATTTCCCACAAGCCACAGCTCCAGAATGGGAATAGGTGCTCTGTGGGATAGCTGCCCACAATGCATCGCTTCCAATACCGCTGCAAGTGCCGCAAATGTGGCCACACCAGTGCGCTTGCAGCTGTCAGTATGGACAGACTGCAGCGCTTTCCCTACTGCGCTCTACGAAGGCTGGTTTAACTCAAAGTGCTCTACATTTGCATCTACATTCATCTGATGAAGTGAGTATTCACCCACGAAAGCTTATGCTCCAATACGTCTGTTAGTCTATAAGGTGCCACAGGACTCTTTGTCGCTTTCTACATTTGCAAGTGTAGCCCTGCCCTTATTAATAAATGGCATTACCCACAGCTATAAATCAGGAAGAACCCAATAGAGTTTGACAGTCTTATTAAATTATTAACAATAACAAACAGAAGCTGACTAAAATGTTTAGTCCCACACCATGTAACAACCTCTTGGCACGTTACAGGAAATAAGGAAAAAATATTTTTAAAAATAGATAATGTGTTAGAGTTGGACATGCAAAAAGTAGCAGTGGAATATGAAAGGACAATGCCTGTTTCACAGATATTTTTCTCATGAAAATAACTGAGCATGAACAGCTGCAAGAAAAGCATTTTAAAAATAAATGGATTAGCATTCAAATGTTATGATTTTATTACATTTTTGAGCCTAAAAGTTTATCTGTAAAAATAGTGTCTTTCATAGAGTGCATCTGTAAAGATCCTTACAGTTGTTTTAATAGACCTTTTAATTAGACTGCACAGATTTAAAATGTTTGATTATGTGTTGAGGAGTGTTTCTGCCTATGTAGAAATAGCAGAATTGGCCTTTGCTTTCCTATCTCCTTTAGAGCATTCAGATAAGGATAATTTCATTAGCTCCTGTCTAAATTATGTTTCAGACTGAAGCCCTAGAGCCAAAGTACTGGATCTTAATTGGCTACACCATGCACTCTATTCATGTAGACAAATTAAATTAGTTACAATATTTTGAAAATGCGTCACCAACAATTTTCAATCAGAAAACAAGGAACATTCCTCCACAGTGCCATAGGTACAAACAGAAATATGGGCTTTGGTTTTAGATTTGGTAGGTGATATTTTGCATAATTCAGCTATTAAAACTGGAGCAGAGAGGAAAAACAAAAAGAAAACCTAACACAGATCTTTATTATTCCTGGATGAGTTTGCTGTAAGAAATACCAGTTTCATTCCATCCTGATTGTCAGATTTTTGCGTCATCATCAGCATAATCTGTTATTTATTCTACAGCCTTGCTAATTAGCCCATTCCCTAAACAAGTGTCTTGCAGTTATGATCATCTCCGCCTGCACACTTGACCGTCTCAGCCAAATCAGATGTAAGGGTGAGGATCCTGATATTTATTTTACAGAAATCTAACTAACATTCACATTCCCTATCTGTTTTGCCATGCCAAGGTCTGAATGAATGGTGGAATGGTCACAAAATGTGTGTGGCAAATTGTGTAGAATATAGCAGTCATCCTTGTTATAATAAAGGTATTAACTTGGATGTCTAAGTAATGTGCCCAAATACTTTGTAAAACTGTGTGTCATGCACGGAAATGTGTTTATATAGGGGGTTGTTTCTGCAACTCTGTGATAGGGGATACATGGTACTAAGGGACAAGGCATTAAACCAGGCAAGGGAGAGATTAGCTTCCTTAAAATAGAACCACCAAGAAGAAGGCTTCCCATGGCCTTAGAGAAGCTGGAAATAAAGAATTCTCATCCAGGTGCATACATAAACAGAAAGGGGAAGTAGCTAGTAGTTATGGGAATCCTGGGAAACTGACTGCTTAGTCACATTAGGAAAAGGTACTTCTCCCTATACTCCTAATCCAGGGAGATGATGAAGCTAGTAGACTCCCAGATCAAGTCTTGGCCAAGAGGCATGGAGAACCTAGAACACTAATTCCTTTTTATCCTAACTAGAGGACTGTGCTTCCCATCGGTTTGTTTTGATTTCCCCTGGAAGATGCAAACCTACCTGAGTCAGGCAGTGGGCTTGTCCTTTTGGGCCAAGCCAAGGCAAATTTTGGTCATAGCTGTCTAATCTGGCTAGAGCAGAGAGGCTTCTGCTCTGAAAGATGTGCATTAAAAGGACATATTTCCTTCACTTTCTTTCATCCTTTATTGCAAACTCAGACAAACAGTAACAAGTGTACTCTTCTAAATACAGAGATCAGAAATTGAGAGTCTTCCCCTTTATCTTTACCTGCTCGCTACACAAGAGGGAAGATTTAGGACAGCAGATTGATTCATATTTTACTGAAAGACACAAAGTTAACTTAATGCTTATTGCTTTTACTTCAAACACTGACTGTGTTGGGTGACTCCCGCTGCCATCTCCCAGCAGCCTGTGACTTAGTTTTATAAACATTGTAATGCATTCTTAATAGCAGTAAGAGGAAGTTTTTGCATTCTGCCATTGTTGTGGAGAGCTGGGATCAAGCTACCTCAGCCTGTAAAACATATGCATTTCATTTGTTCCAGCAGTAATTGGCTCCTCGTGAGCAGTCTCAGGAGAGAATCCAGCCAAGGACTGAACAGGATTATACACAGTTACCCTCTCATCCTTGAAGCTGATCCCTTTAAGATGTGGTTGAAGCACATCTGTAGAACAGCAATGGGAAGCTGGCACTGGTAATGCCTGAACTGTACATGTTCTGTGAATAGGTTGCTTAGTCTGTAGGCAGCTAATCCATCTGAAACAGCTCCCAGTGACTTTCATGGGTGCTTAACTGAGCCCTGGGTGGTTAGATATTACAAATAAAGCATTTTCTTTTAATAGGCCTTGATTAATGTTGTTAGACTAGCACATATTAGAAGGTCAATCTATATATTCAACTGTGACTTCAATCCCTTCTAATATTTCTCTACACCATAGGCTAAAATGAGACCAGTTGTAAACTGGTGAAACGCCATTGACTTTCCATACAGTCACAACCAGTTATACCAGGCCTGCATTACCTTCCTGGGTTCTTGTCACATATAGAAAATAAATGGTACCTAAGCACAGAAGAGAAGAGGAAATTCAGTGGCTAGAACCCTTCTTCCATCTCAAAAGTGCTATCCTGTCGAGTATTAGCATTTTAAAAATGGTCAAGTGTGGAGAATATGTCTCTTGAGCAGTATATTCAATACTGTTGCCCCTTTTTACCTGATCAGCTATGCAAAGTTCAGGGCTCTGGGGATGTTCCAGTTAGGAGGAAAAATTAGTGATAGTCATATATTTGATGCAATCTTGTGTATTTACAAAGGATAGACAAAGTCTTGTGTCTCTGAACACAGAAGGAATCAAATAGCAGGAAATACCATATTTTACTCTCATCACCCAGAACACTCTTTTCAGTCTGTACTCCTCATCCAAAAACCTCTCCCCTGGTTTCTTCCAGGGTCAGACACTGTTCTCTCATTGAGGCTGTCTGTGTGTCTCTCTCTCTTCCCTATCTTTTGTTCTGTCTGCCTGCACAAATACCCCCTACCAAAACAATACTCAAGAATAGGTTCTGGGTAGGTTCATATATTCCCCTTGTCTTAGGTGGGGATTTATCCCTACAGTCATGTTACCTGAAGGGTGAGTTCACACATTTCAGGTTCCCGAGGTTTTAATTCCACCCATAACAAAGGCCTGGTCTACACTACGATTTTAGGTCGAATTTAGCAGCGTTAAATCGAATTAACCCTGCACCCGTCCACACAACGAAGCCATTTACTTCAATATAAAGGGCTCTTAAAATCGATTTCTGTACTCCTCTCCGACGAGGGGAGTAGCGATGAAATCGACATTGCCGGTTCGAATTAGGGTTAGTGTGGACGAAATTCGACGGTATTGGCCTCTGGGAGTTATCCCACAGTGTACCATTGTGACCGCTCTGGACAGCAATCTAAACTCGGATGCACTGGCCAGGTAGACAGGAAAAGCCCCGTGAACTTTTAAATTTCATTTCCTGTTTGCCCAGCGTGGAGAGCACAGGTGACCATGCAGAGCTCTTCAGCACAGGTAACCATGCAGTCTGAGAACTGAAAAAGAGCACCAGCATGGACTGTACAGGAGGTACTGGATCTGATTGCTATATGGGGAGAGGATTCCGTGCTAGCAGAACTACGTTCCAAAAGACGAAATGCCAAAACATTTGAAAAAAATCTCCAAGGGCATGATGGAGCGAGGCCACAATAGGGACTCATATCAGTGCCGTGTGAAAGTTAAGGAGCTCAGACAAGCCTACCAGAAAACCAAAGAAGCAAACGGACGGTCCAGGGCAGAGCCACAGACATGCCGCCTCTATGCTGAGCTGCATGCAATTCTAGGGGGGGCCGCCACCACTACCCCACCCCTGACCACGGATTCTGATGAGGGATTACTCTCAGCCATGCCTGAGGATTCTGCGGACGGGGAAGAGGAGGAGGAGGACGACGAGCTTGCGGAGAGCACACAGCACTCCGTTCTCCCCAACAGCCAGGATCTTTTTCTCACCCTGACTGAAGTACCCTCCGAACCCTCCCAAGGCGGTATCGCAGACCCCCTGGAAGGGACCTCTGGTGAGTGTACCTTTGTAAATATCAAACATGGTTTAAAAACAAGCATTTTTTAATGATTAATTTGCCCTGAGGACTTGGGATGCATTCGCGGCCAGTACAGCTACTGGAAAAGTCTGTTAACGTGTCTGGGGATGGAGCGGAAATCCTCCAGGGACATCTCCATGAAACTCTCCTGGAGGTACTCCAAAAGCTTTTGCAGAAGGTTTCTGGGCAGGGCAGCCTTATTCCGTCCTCCATGGTAGGACACTTGACCACGCCATGCTAGCAGCAAGTAATCTGGTATCATTGCATGACAAAGCTTGGCAGCGTATGGTCCCGGTGTTTGCTGGCATTCAAGCAACATCCGTTCTTTATCTTGCTGTGTTATCCTCAGGAGAGTGATATCGTTCAGGGTAACCTGGTTGAAATACGGGAATGTAATTAAGGGGACAGAGGTGGCCCCGTTCCTACTGGGCTGTTTGCCTGTAGCTGAAAAGAAATCCTTCCCTGCAGTTAGCCAAGCGGGCGGGGGGGAGTGGGTGGACAATGGCGCTGAGGTTTTCGCGTTTGGCTAGCAGGGGTCTTCCCTGATACCAGCCACGCGGTGGGGGGAGGGGTAAAGCGATCATCCCACAGAATTGGATGGGTGGTGGTGGTGGGGGTTTATTTTGTTTTCTGCTGCTGCACGGTAACAGGAAAACCGCAGCACTTAATGGGCTTTGCTTGCTATGGGAAAGGAGGGCGCTGATTTAATGCAGAAGCCGAAAGACAATGGCTTACCATGGCTGCATACAAGCCGAATTCTGTTGCCCGGCCCTGCGTCTGTGATCTCTAACACCAAAGCCGCAGGCACTCAATATAAGATGCAAAATGCGACCTTGTACTGAAATCACATGTGCTATGTAATGTGAATAGTGTTGTTCACCGTGAAAGAGTATAAGCATTGTTCTATAAAATGTATCTTTTTACATACTTCTCTCCCTTTTTTCCCCTCCTCCTGCAGCTGCAAATTTTTCAAGCCTCCCTCCTCCGTCCCGAAGGCTATCTCAGATAAGGCGGCGAAAAAAACACACGCGAGACGAGATGTTCCNTGGGCTGTTTTCCTGTGGCTGAAAAGAAATCCTTCCCTGCAGTTAGCCAAGCGGTGGGGGGCGAGAGGGGGGGGGCGGCGGGGAGGGACAATGGTGCTGAGCTTTTCGTGTTTGGCTAGCAGGGATCTTCCCTGATATCAGCCACGCGGTCGGGGGAGGGGTAAAGTGATCATCCCACAGACTTGGATGGGGGGGGGTTAGTTTGGTTTCTGCAGGGATCTTCCCTGATACCAGCCACGCGGTGGGGGGAGGGGTAAAGCGATCATCCCACAGAATTGGATGGGTGAAGGTGGGGGTTTATTTTGTTTTCTGCCGCTGCACAGTAACAAGAAAACTGCAGCACTTAATGGGCTTTGCTTGGTATGGGAAAGGAGGGCGCTGCTTTAATGCAGAAGCCGAAAGACAATGGCTTACCATGGCTGCATAGAAGCCAAATTCTGTTGCCCGGCCCTGCGTCTGTGATCTCTAACACCAAAGCCGCAGGCACTCAATATAAGATGCAAAATGCGAACTTGTACCGAAATCACATGTGCTATGTAATGTGAATAGTGTTGTTCACAGTGAAAGAGTATAAGCATTGTTCTATAAAATGTATCTTTTTAAATACTTCTCTCCCTTTTTTCCCCTCCTCCTGCAGCTGCAAATTTTTCAAGCCTCCCTCCTCCGTCCCGAAGGCTATCTCAGATAAGGCGGCGAAAAAAACACACGCGAGACGAGATGTTCCCGGAAATCATGCAATCGACCCGCGATGAAAGAGCTCATCTGAATGAGTGGAAGGACACGGTATCAAAGTTCAGGAAAGATGCCAGTGACCGTGAGGACAAGAGGGATGCTCGAGATGAGAGGTGGCGGGATGCAACGCTGGGGCTGCTGCATGAGCAAACGGACATGCTCTGGTGTCTGGTGGAGCTTCAGGAACGGCAGCAGCAGGATCACAGAGTGCCACTGCAGCCCCTGTATAACCGCCCTCCCCCCTCCCCAAGTTCCATAGCCTCCTCACCCAGACGTGTAAGAACGCGGGGGGGGGGAGGCTCCGTGCACCCTGCCACTCCACCCCAGTGGACAGCCCAAGCAAAAGGCTGTCATTATTTTGAACTTTTTTAGTGACCTTTTCCTTCCCTCCTATCCTCCACCCAAACCCCACCCGGGCTACCTTGTCAGTTCTCTCCCTATGTTTATAATCAATTAATAAAGAATGCATGATTTTTAAAGGATAGTGACTTCATTTCTTTGAAAGCAAGCTGTGATCGAAGGGGGGAGGGTGGGTTGCTTAGAGGGAATGAGTCAATCAAGGGGGTGGGTTTTCATCAATGAGAAACAAACAGAACTTTCACACCATAGCCTGGCTAGTCATTAAACTTGTTTTCAAAGCTTCTCTGATGCACACCGCTTCCTGCTGTGCTCTTCTAATCGCCCTGGTGTCTGCCTGCATGTAATCAGTGGCCAGGTGATTTGCCTCATCCTCCCAACCCGCCATAAAGGTCTCCCCCTTACTCTCACAGAGATTGTGGAGCACACAGCAAGCAGCAATAACAATGGGAATGTTGGTTTGGCTGAGGTCTGAGCTAGTCAGTAACGTGCTCCAGCGACCCTTTAAACGTCCAAAGGCACATTCTACCACCATTCTGCACTTGCTCAGCGTGTAGTTGAACAGCTCCTGACTACTGTCCAGGCTGCCTGTGTATGGCTTCATGATCCATGGCATTAAGGGGTAGGCTGGGTCCCCAAGGATAACTATAGGCATCTCAACATCCCCAACGGTTATTTTCCAGTCTGGGAAGTAAATCCCTTGCTGCAGCCATTTAAACAGACTAGTCTTCCTGAAGACGCGAGCGTCATGAACCCTTCCCGGCCACCCCACGTTGATGTTGGTGAAACGTCCCTTGTGATCCACCAGTGCTTGCAGCACCATTGAAAAGTACCCCTTGCGGTTTATGTACTGGCTGCCCTGGTGCTCCGGTGCCAAGATAGGGATATGGATTCCATCTATCACCCCACCACAGTTAGGGAATCCCATTGCAGCAAAGCCATCCACTATGACCTGCTTCCAGAGTCACTACTTTTGGTAGCAGCAGCTCAGCGATTTCTTTGGCTACTTGCATCACAGCAGCCCCCACAGTAGATTTTCCCACTCCAAATTGATTCCCGACTGACCGGTAGCTGTCTGGCGTTGCAAGCTTCCACAGGGCTATCGCCACTCGCTTCTCAACTGTGAGGGCTGCTCTCATCTTGGTATTCTGGCACTTCAGGGCAGGGGAAAGCGAGTCACAAAGTTCCATGAAAGTGCCCTTACGCATGCGAAAGTTTCGCAGCCACTGGGAATCGTCCCACACCTGCAACACTATGTGTTCCCACCAGTGTGTGCTTGTTTCCCGGGCCCAGAATTGGCATTCCATGGCTAGAAGCTGCCCCATTAACAACATGATTTCCAAAGTGCCGGGGCCTACGGATTGAGAGAATTCTGTGTCCATGTCCATGTCCTCATCACTCTCGTCACCGCGCTGCCGTAGCCGCCTCCTCCTCGCCTGGTTTTTCAGGTCCTGGTTCAGCATAAACTGCACGATAATGCGCGAAGTGTTTACAATGTTCACGACTGCTGTCTTGAGCTGAGCGGGCTCCATGCTTGCCGTGGTATGGCGTCTGCACAGTTCACCCAGGAAAAAAGGCGCGAAACGGTTGTCTGCCATTGCTTTCACGGAGGGAGGGAGAGGATGTACCCAGAACCACCCGCGACAATGCTTTTTGCCCCATCAGGCATTGGGATCTCAACCCAGAATTCCAATGGGCGGAGGAGACTGCGGGAACTATGGGATAGCTATGGGATAGCTACCCACAGTGCAACGCTACGGAAGTCGACGCTAGTCTCGGTACATGGACGTGCACCGCCAAATTAATCCGCTTACTGTGGCCGCATACACTCGACTTTATACAATCGGTTGCAAAAAATCGAATTCTGTAAATTCGGAGTAATCCTGTAGTGTAGACATACCCAATGTTTCACCCAACTCATATGACATTCGACCCAAGAATAGGCTCAACCTCAACATTAGGATTTATGGGCTTCGAAAGGAACTTTAAGTGGACCTATAATTTATAGAAGCACACAAGAGCTACAATTAGACTGAATATAGACAAAAAGAAGCTTTACTGTAGAGTGGGGACTACTCAAGATTGTTCCTTTTCACCATTAAAAATAGTTGTGTTATTTCTATTTATGGTGCCAGCCAAAGCCTGGAAGTTCAATGATTTATGAAAATAAACAACAAACATATACATGAGAAGTTCAGTTGAGGTCCTTGCTTGGAAGAGGTGCCACTTCTCCACTCACACCAGCTGCTTTCCAAGATGAATGGGCCAGGCTTTCAGCATTGACCATGGTTTGAAATCCCTGCACCTCTTACGAGCCAGAGGCACTTGATGCTATTGCTTCCTCTGTTCTCTGCAACCATCCCTCTGCCTCCTACCTTGATGGCTCCTTCTTGGTGCACTCTCAGTGTCCCATTACAGAAGGGAGAAGGAAGCTGCTGAATCAGCACAGGAAGCATCAGAACCCCCACAACATGACTCAGTATTTCACAGATGATGGGAAGTAATAACCATAGGAATGCTGGGGAAGTGAGGAGAAACAACAAAAGGGAAGGAAGGGAAAGAGGAGACCATAAGACATCCTCCAAGATGAATTATGACAGACTCTAGGAGGACTGGGAATGGGGGGGCGGAGGGCAGATAAAAGGAGGGATAAAGACAACTAGTACAAAAATCCAAAAGGAAAAATCCATATAATATCAAGTTACTATAAATGCATGAACAGGAATACTATATAGCGCAGCCTCATATGTATGGACTCTACTTACAGCTACTAAAATCTGTTCCAGTCCATCTCTAGGGCCAGAGCATGTAAGAGGCTACATAATCATAGTCTAACAAACTGTGCAGTATCTAGATGGGAAATGCTACAGGTCTGATTCTAAAGCTTTGCTCCTTGTGTTGTCATTGAGTATAAAGTTGGTATAAAATCCAACCAAGTCAAAACATTTGTATTTGATGCTTAATTTGCACAGATATAAATGATTAACCCAGGGTGAGAATAGTGGAGGATCAGGCACACTGTGTGTGTTTGTGAGTGTGTGTGTACACACTCACACACACGGAAACTTGTTCATTGAATATTTGAGAAATGTTGAGAACAAAGCCTGACTTGTACCTGCACAACAATATTTATGTTGTTACTGTCTGGCATGCATTGGACTACTGTGAAACTGCTACAAGGAAGGTAGTACAGCTGGCAAGGAGAGGAACTTTGGAAACTGTAAGAGTTGACACTCAGAAAGCAATCTTAAAAAGTCTTCATTCCTTAGTATTAGGACCCCAAATGAACCCATCACTGACAACACAAACACTGAGTAACCTGATGCTCCTTCTCTCTCTGCCCCTCCTTCAGGGATCCCAGAAGTAGCATTAAAAGACAGGTTTTCTGTTGGACTAAAGACTTAGGGTCAAATTCAGACCTGTTATAAACACATTCAACACATTTTACTCTTTTGGAGTTGTCCTAGCTTATACCACTCAGAAGTAACCTTTCAGCTTTTTATGATGATCCTGAGATGCAACCTATTTTTAAACAAAAACAACACAGTAACTCAGAGCTGACATTTAATGAATGGCCATTACTACTTATGTATTTATTCTTCGCTGCAAGTGAGCCTCACATGCGTAAGACCAATGATCTTCAATTTGTAAATCAATATATGCTATGAGGTAATATGTTAAATAAGGAATATTGGTTGTGTCTTGCAAGTGCATGCTGGAGCTCACATAAATAGGCTCACTGAGTTCCAGGAAGTTACCTGTCACTTACATTATACATGGGTGTCCACAAGATCAGGCCTTATTCCATACTCGTGAAAAACTCACACTGAAGTTAATGGAAATTTTGGCTGAGTAATGACTGTATGATTTGGTTTAATATAAATAAATAGCAGTTTGATATTTAAATACCTGCCAATTTGAAGTTATTGGGATTTGAGGGCTTCAAGCCCAAACTAAAACAGTCTTCTTACTTGTTAAGGCATGAGTTCAGATCATCAGGTTCCTGTGTTCCTCTTGTAACAGTTGATGATACTATTAACACCTAAAATTATGCAGACAGCTACATCCTTTACGTTGCAGCAGGCCTTAGTAATGTCACTAACTGTAGTAGAAGAAAAATATGCCCTAAACATATGTCTTGGCAGCTAAGTAACAGAAGAACCTTGATGAACCCTGTAAATGGGCTCCTTCTGGGCAGGAGTTTCTGCTTCAGTCTGCCTCAGTTTCCCCCTCAATGAGGTAACAATGGGTTCACTTTAACAGCCCACCAAACACACTAACATCGGTGTGTCTCTTTGTAATGAGCCTTCTCCAAGAGCATTTGAACAATAGATTAAAGGCACTTACCTCAGAACCCAGGTTTGGATTACTCAGAATTTAAAAAGTCCCAAAACAAAAGTCTCTGGGTCTAGTCAGACAACTCTTCAGGACCTGGGCCAGGATAAGTATCGCTCGACAGTTGTGCAACTTCTTTAGCAGCTAGTTTCAGCAGCTTCTTTCTAGCCCACCCGAGCTGTCTTACTGGCTCTCGGGTTCCTCTCACATCAGGAACTCCTGCTGCTATAAGGCCCTCAGCATCTCTGCTACCTGGCAATATTTGCAGTCCCTCCCTCATCTTACAGCCTCCCACTGTTTTGATAAGGAATCAGTCTCTCTTCAGTCAGCTAATTAAGGCCTACATCCCCTCCCAGGTGTGGCAAACAGGGCTAATTAGACAGGCTAGCCTCTGGCCCTTAAAAAGGCAAGCCACCCCTATACAAGTCCAATTGTATTAAAATTATACCTTAAAGGACTCCCGTGGAAAGCTATTTCTTCCAGCGAGGTTGCACAGGTGATTGGAACATACCGAATAAACTAGTTGGTGATGATGCACATGTTGGAGGAACAGAACCTAGCTTTCTTTCTGCTCTCTCGGTCTAAAGAGAGAAAAGCAGTAAAAATTGTTTTTGTCACTTAAGGGGGAGATTTTCAAAGGCACAAAGGTTAGACAGACACCTCATTCTCATTTTAAAGGGAGTGAGGTGCCTAACTGACCTTTGTGCCTTTGCAAATCCTCCTCCTAAGTGATAAGATATGACTTTGAGTACACATAAGGAACAGATGAGAAAGAAAGTGTCATTTTTTATGGTCACCTTAGAGAAGAAACGCACATTAGTCATTAGCAACAACTAATTATGTTGCACTCTATGTTCTTCTCTTCATCATCACAGTTGTTGTTATTATATTATTATAATGTTAAATTGGCAGGTATTTAAATATCAAAGCAATGAACAAATTTACAAGTGAAAGGTGGATATGCTTTTAATACCTATCTCTCAAACTTGCATTTCAAGAGGAGATAGTATCAGTTTTAAATTGAGTTCAAAGTTATGGTGTGTTGCTCATGGAACAGCCTTGCAGATATGAATGACTGAGCCTTAACTCTTTCAGTCTCAAATTAAGGAAAATTGACTCTGTACAGTAGTAAGAAGTAACAAACAAAAGACCGAAGTATCTGACATCAGTACAGTTGTATGTAGTGTTTTTGTAGCCATGTTGGTCCCCTGATATTAGAGAGACAAGGTGGGTGAGGAAGTATCTTTTACCGGATAAACTTCTGTGGGGGAGAGAGACAAGTTTTCGAGCTTACACAGAGACCTGAAGAAGAGCTCTGTGTGAGCTTGAAAGCTTGTCTCTCACCCCCAGAAGTTAGTCCAATAAAAGATATTACCTCACCCACCATGTCTCATTAATACTATTGATAAGGAGGAGGATGAATGATGACTGTAACCTTTGGAATGACAATGCACAGAACAGTAGTGAAGAATGCCACGCTGATTACACTGTGATATTTCCCAAACCTGCATAGCAAACATAAGCCCCAACAAGCAGAATGGAAAGACCAAAAAAAAGCCAAACTGTCTGAATCAAAGCCAAATTTAAAAGCATCAGGGGGTAGCCGTGTTAGTCTGTATCCACAAAAACAAAGAGTCCGGTGGCATCTTAAAGACTAACAGATTTATTTGGACATAAGCTTTTGTGGGTAAAAAACCCACTTCTTCAGATGCATGGAGTGAAAATTACAGATGCAGGCATTATTGGGAGTGGGCTACATCCACCCTGATTGAATTGGCCCTGTCAACACTGGTTCTCCATTTGTGAGGTAACTCCCTTCTCCTTCATGTGTCAGTATAATAATGCCTGCATCTGTAATTTTCACTCCATGTATCTGAAGAAGTGGTTTTTTTACCCACAAAAGCTTATGCCCAAATACATTTAAAACCATTAATTCTGGCAAAAGTGCTTTTGCCTTAGTCCCAGTTGTCTCCATAAACAATGTTTGTGTTTTCAGAGTGTTCCCTGTCAGCGAATTCTACATTCAACATCAGCGCTTAGGGGTTATTTTCAGTAGGGTCCGGACACATTCACTGCAATCTTTTAAAAGTCACGAAAAAAATGAGAAACTTGGACATTGCACGTATGATGAGACATCTATCAGTGTTAAGATTCTGCTTGCTCAAATGCTAGTGTGACAGTCGCTTGAGAGAAAAATAAAAGAGAAACAGAGGTCTGTGATACATGCTGCTGAATGTCAGCATATCATGTATAGAAAGTGAAAGAACTAGACGCTAAGAATTCTTCAGCTTTGTATCATCATCATTCAACATAATTTCCTTCTATAATGTCACTTGGCATAAGCTACTGTAGTATCACTCATGCTACCATTACTACATGAATCTCACAATAAACCAAGTGGATAGGAGACTTTCAAAGGGGATGTGAAAAGACAATTTAGTTTACATGATATTTTCCAGTTGAAGCCTTCCAAAAATCATCCAACCACATTATCTATGAACTGGAAATCATTGGAAATAATTGTTCTTTGTCTGCAGCTATACTCCGTATTAGGGCATACTTCTTTTCAAAGGATGTATACTGAAGAGTCCCATTGCTTCCAAAACAGAAAATTAATCTCTCTCATCCTATGCCCCATATTTATATCTTAGTAATCACAGGCATGTTCTCAGAGGATGAATACCTGTGCATTGTACCACACATAAGCGGAATAACAGCCAAACAACTGCATCTTTCTCTAATAGATTGCTTTAGTTTGAGCCAGCAAGAAAGGAATACTTATTTCTGGTGAATGTTCTGGAGACAGAATCAGCATAGGAAACCGAGATAAACATGCAGCAGCACATCTTAAATGAATGTATTCCAATTTGCACATGTCCCTCAAGCGCAACTGCTGGAACCCAGCTGGAAGGTCTAGTTAATGCTTGTGATAACTCACAGGCACTCACATGTGTTTTTTTCCCCCCACTTCATGTGATAGCAATATAATAAAAGTAATCATGGATTTTTGAGTTTCATCAAAGCCATTACTGCTTTAGTTGATCATGAGGGGTTTTCTTCACCGTAAAGAGCAGGTGACGATCATGTCAACTATATTAAGAAAGGTTTGCATCCACTATAGCTACTTGGAGAAAACCCTTAAGTAGAGTTGGTAGAAAAATGAAAACCTATTTATATGAAAAAAATTGAAATTTTAAACCTCTTTTCAAATTCCTTCATGATTTTTTAAAATAATACATATTTCAAAGCTTTTGTTGGAAACATTATTGAAAATGTTATAATAAACAAGTTTAAGTAAGACAGTTTTTCGTAAAAAAAAAAACCAAACCCCAAACCAATAATTTCAAAAACAATTTCAATAAAAAATTGGTGAAAGTTTGATTAAAAAAAAAACAAGTTACAATATTTGAAAAAATTCATGAAAAACCAAAAAAGTGATAATTTTTCATACTGCAAAATGGAGAAAAATGTTGCTTCTTTATTTTTTCTAAATTGTTTTCCCTTTTTTTTTTACCAGCTCTACATGGAAGCTAAAAGTGATTCACATTAAGATACAAAATGAAAATAGGAATATAATAAACAATTTTTATCACTGACTAAAATGTTTATATATTTGTTTTTTTAAGTTGCTGTCTTCTTCAGTGTTGTATACTATTTGGAAAAATGGAAGAAAACTCTTTGACAATCATAATGTGCAAGGAATACAAATTATAAAGAAGAAGAAGAAGAAGAAGGAACTGTTAAACATACGTGCAACAGGAACAACAAAACCAGTCTGGATCATCATTAATCTGTTATCTATAGTTATAATTTTAATTTTGTATTCTCTACCTATTTTAAATTTAGTGCTATGATCTTCATTTTACAAGCAAGCTATTGTATCCTGCTCATTGTACAAATGAAAAGCTGGATCCATATGAACTTGTAATTGACATGTTAAATAAGTTCTCTGTTTAGGGAAGTGTTACATGGGTTAGCTTAGCAATGAAAATAGAAATTAATTGAGAAATATGCCCAGAATCCTTTTCATCCAGGTGGCAAGAAATGCAAGAGAAAGAAAGATATCACCTTGAGGGATAAGAATACGTTCGTGGAGAGGTTTATAAATCAAAGACCAAGACGTATTTTAAATGGGCAGAATGATTATAAATGCTGCAATTATTTATTAAGGGTTAGAGTCTACTACATTTACTCATGAGTAAAAAATTATTATACCACTTATCCCATTGTGGTGAATAGAACAATTTGAGTACTAAAGTACTACTTAGCCTGAGTAATGGTGTCAGAGTCTTACCTTAAGGAAGAGCCGTTTAATCAGAAATTAATATGTACTGTTGGACTAGGAAGAAAACTGTAATTTTGTGCTTATCTCTTATATAGGAGGTTTGTTAAACTGTCACACAACAAAGATAATGACCTGAAGGTACAAAGCACCATAACAGAAGCAGTGGCAGCAGTTAGACTATGCAGCAATAACACCCACCCACACCCACTGCCACATAACTGATATTTATACAATAGGACAAAATGACCTGAAGGTACCGTACTGGGTACCATCATATTATAGTCTAGCGTGATTGCTACTCAGACTGTAAGTGTACTCTTACATTAGTGACTGTAAGAGTATATACTTCATAAAGTTGTTTCCTTGAATATATTTTAAAATTAAATTCTGCTACCGCTTTGCCTCTTGAGTAGCACTTCATTCTTTAAATACTCTCATTGCTCTACTGGGACTACCAATGTGAGTAAGTGTGGTAGAATTCAGCCTTACTACTTTTCCTATAGTTCAAATGTCATGGTGATAACTACAAGGAGGATAACCCCTACTAACTCTCCCACTTATAAAAGTCAGAAGGACACACTGTACTCTGTTAGCAGCTGCTCAGAGCTTTAACCATGCTTTTCACTCCTACCCATAATGTGCAATAAGTCTATAATTAAGTATGATCTATTCAAGGTCCTTATTGGATATCAGAAATCCCAAAGCTTCATTAATTGAAGTGAACAGAGCAGCTGGTTGCTTGTGATCTTGTATTTCAGTGTTTAACAGATTTAATTAAAATGAATTCCCTCCCTCTTTCTCTCTGGGGAATTAGCTCATTAAAAAGTTTTACAAGTGAGGAGCAGGCATTAACACTTGGCAAGGAGAAGGAGATTGTGGGGTGGGTAAGGCAGCCCATATTCTCTATGCAGCACTCTGTTGTAGGTGCATTCCTGAGTGTGTGGGTGATTCTTACCTAGCTTGTCCATCCATCTTACCTTCTGGCAAATCTCTTGGCCTTTCTCTTTGAAACTGTTCTGCAAACTTTTGTTTATCCTAAACCTTGTTCTCAGGTTTTCATCTGATATATTCCAGGTAGCTGAGCAGCCGCCTCCTGTTAGCTGTTGTTTGAAACACTGGAAACATACACATCTGACCTGTCATACTTTCCTCTTCCATTTCAATGAGCCATATGTTAAACACCTACGCACAAAACCAGTATGTCTTCACTGAAGCCGAATAAGCCTGAAAATGAAGTTCAGATAGAAGAGCTCTAATATGATATAAAGTTCAACAGTGTCAAAGGTTTTGCTCCCTTTTGATTGCACTGGTATGAACATGCCTGGAAGTCTATAATTTTCTTCAGGATTTGATAGGGTAGGGAAAGTGCAGTGTGGTTACCTGCCTTTTTCTGGGGCCATGCTGAAATGCTAAGTAGGGCTTGAATGATTTGGACAAAAATCAGTGCCTACTCAAACACTCTGTAACGTGTCTTTATACACGTTTAGCAGTACCTTTCTCTGCAAGCAGTGCCTTTGAAATCAGTGGGACTACTCACTCCTTCACATGAGAAAAAGTGGCAGAATTGGGCCTCATGTGTACAGTCTAGCAGAACAAATATGAATCCTCTTGCAGAACTTGTATACAATATTGCTTTTCTCTTTACACGCTGGGGGAAAAGCACCTCATACCAGACAGTTTTGTGATTGGTTTTTAATTCTAGGACCTAACTGCTGATGGTCTTTGTGACAGGGGGTTGAGTTAGATTATAGGGCAAGTGGGAAAGTACAAAGAGCAGCCACACAGGCAGTCATTGTGGAGTCACATATGCACTGGTGGGAGCTGGTGGGAGAAGTGGGCACAGACCGAAGACAGAGGTGCTACAATGTGACGGTCGTTAGTCTAGATGGAATGAGATCAACCAATTGATAAAAAACAAGAAAATCTTGAACTTTCACTCAAAACTTAATCTATGTAGTTTTGGAAGTTCACAATAGCTTGATTAAGGAGTGTGTTTGCTTGTTTTGTTCTTTTTTTCGCACTCCCTGGTAGTGCTAGTCAGGATTGGAAGCAGAAGTACTGACAAAGTGTGAAACGCCATTCACACAGCATTTTCAACCTGGCCAGAACAAAAATGAACTGTAAGTCAGGTGAGATTTCCTACCCTTTTCTAGATCAAAGAAATCTGGAGAACCTTCTCAGAATATTTTGAGCATTGCCAATCACCAAGCTGAAAGAGCTCGAGTTTGGAAGCCAGTTTTATAAAATTGCATAATTGACACTATTAACAACATAAGAAATATTGTGTGCTTTGCAAGCTACAGCATTCATGCTGGTTGGAATAGGTATAACCGCCACTTATTTCAGTCTAAGTGATAGGAGCTAAAGTAAGAAGAAAGCACTGTATATCAGAATGAACGTTGTCCCACGTGTATTTCCATCTCTATCATGAAGTGTTGCAATACACTTTGCACATGATAGGATATTAGCTTTTAGAAAGGCTAGTGTTAGAAACTCCACAGGAAGGGCTAACTAAAGATTTGCGGCATGAAATAAAAATGGCAAGAAAGTATTGTCAGAACTGTCTCTTCCCACAGAATATCACCAGAACAAACTATTATAAACAATAAGCAAAGCTTTTCCAAAGTGTCAATCATGTTGCTTTTATTGCATATTACACATGTTCCTTCTAAATAACAAATTTGGAGGATTGACTTCTGGAGAGAATTCAGCTCAGGTATTGGACTATTGAAATCAGAGCTGTAGCTTGAGGAAATGTAGTAAGAGTGCACAGGTAGGAATAAAAATGAGTTGGTTTAAATCAGTGTTTCTCAGATGTCCCTGAGGGTTCCATCTTCTTCCAAGGAACGGTCAAACAATGCCAGTCCTCATGAAAGGAGAGGCTTTTCCTTCTCTTTCTGCTATAATTGTTAAGACTCATTTAGGATTCAGCAGCAGCCTGTTGTGTATAGATCAGAGAAGCAGCATGGTCTAGTGGATTAGGTTCAAGGAAGTCCTTTACGCTAGTCCTGGCTCACCATTGACTCACTGTGTGGCCTTTGGCAAATCATTTTCAAAGGTAGATGCCTAAAGACAGGCATCTAAATCTTTATTTAGATATCTGAACAAGTGGCCTGATTTTCAGAAGTGCTGAGCACAAGCAGCTCCCAATAATAATGCTAACTGTATTTTGATGTCTAAATATGAATTAGGTACCCAACTGTAAGGACCCAGGCTTAAAACTTTTGGGTCTCATTCTCATTTACACTAAGGCCCCTTTCGACAACTCTGCCAATATAAAATGGCCTTAAAGTGGGTGGGTACAAGTTACATTTAAGTCCATTTTAAGGCCACTTTGCACTGCCAAAGTGCAAAGGGGCCTTAACGTAAATGCGAATGACGTCCACAATTGTAACCTCTAGGCCAGTGGTTCTCAACCTTTCCAGGCTACTGTACCCCTTTCAGGAGTCTGATTTGTCTTGCATACCCCAAGTTTCACCTCACTTAACAACTACTTGCTCACAAAATCAGACATAAAAATACAAAAGTGTCACAGTACACTATTATTCAAAAATTGCTGACTTTCTCATTTTTACCATATAGTTATAAAATAAATCAATTGGAATATAAATATTGTACTTACATTTCAGTGTATAGTATATAGAGCAGTATAAACAAGTCATGGTCTGTATGAAATTTTAGTTTGTACTGACTTCGCTAGTGCTTTTTATGTAGCCTGTTGTGAAACTAGGCAAATATCTAGACGAGTTGATGTACCCCCTATAAGACCTCTGTGTACCCCCAGGGGGTTGAGAACCAGTGCCCTCATCTAAATCCTCCTCTGGTATAAAAGGGCATAATTACATGGACGACAGTGGCGCTGCACTGATTTATACTAGCAGAGGATCTACCCCACATTGTCTCAGTTTCCCTGTCTGTCAAATAGGAATAATAATATATATATATGCTAGTGTCACAATTAGACATTGTTCAGTATCATCATAATGCTTTGAATACATCAAGTGCTAAATAGAAATATTCTGATATTGAATAATATTTTCTGAAGTCTAAGTGGAAATAACCCAAAAAGAAAGTTACTTGAATTGACTACCTTGACCGCACGTTTATCAAATTCCTACATTGTTTGAACTTTTTTTTAAGAAGTGGGTAGTGAGGATGATTTGCCTCTGTCCTTCTTTCCCTGGAAGATGAGTATTTTCCTATGCTTTGGATGAGGCAGTCAACAACAAAGCCCGACAACCTATCTCTACTACCTATTGTCATTGCTAAATAAGTACTGTAGTGGGACACACACTATGAAGCCTGCTTTGGACAAAACGCCTTGTTATTTTTAATTAGAGCCAACAGAAAGTTGTTGCAAAAGCCAACAGAAATCTGACTGGAGAAATAAAAATGTAGGGACCAATCCTACTCACATTAGCCATGTGACTCATCTTACTGACAGCAATGGTTAGCAGGATATGGCTCCCAGTTATTTGCTCTCATGGCAAGAAACAAAATAGTCTAACATTACACATTTAAGCCCCAAGTCAGGAAGGCATCCTTAATAAGGAAAGCACGTAAGCACGTGTAAGTGCTTTCCTAAGTAGGGATGGATTTAACCACACGAGTAGGTGCTTTCCTGAATCAGAGCCTTTCTACAACTACAAAAAAAAACATTGTAAAAAAATACTCCATTAAGAGTCCTAACAACATTGCAGATTCTGTGTGTAACAACACTTTCCTATTGACACTGATAGCATGTGAATTCAAAATGTGTATGTTACAATTCAACATGCAAATCCTGTAGTTTCAATTTAATCCCATTTTGATGCTACCAGTCAAGTCACATTACAGGATCAGAGACTTGTAATGGGTCAGAAATGCTTCTGAGATGGCAATAACATTCAAGGGAGTTGAATGAAACAACAAATGCATCCAGACTCTAGGTCATTTTAGCCAGTTTGAGTAAACAGAACTTGTTTATGCAATGGAAAAAGTCAAGGACATAGACATAATGGGCAGTACTAATAGTTACCATGTGCTAATTTACCCAGGATACACAGACAATGACAGTTTTCTCCATATGCAGTGGAAATATTGGACAGTATAATGTGGTGGAGCTACAGTGTAACATTGGAGATGAATTTAATGAATTGGTACAATAATGCAAATATATCCAGGTGATAAAAGTCCTGAAAAGTGAAGTGCCTCCTTGCAAAAATCTCCATTTTGTTTTAAACACCAAATGTGCTTCTGATGTTGGGCCAGAAAGGGTTAAGCAACTAGCAGGGTAAATGACCCAGATTCAGCCTTTAGAAACATGTTAGAAAAGTATGTAAATGGTAATTAGGGCCATTCCATGTTAGATAGGACTTTGAAATGCAAACCTGTATTGTTAGAGAATTAGAGGTGATATTAATTGTATGTGTTTACTTATATCTTGTTAGATGTTAGCCATGTAAACAGACAATTCCCATCTATTACTATAGCTAATGATTCAGGGATCAAAAGGAAATATTAACATTTAGATGAATCTTAGGTAAAATAATGTAATTGCCTATATATCTCTTTAAAGTTTGTGATAAACTGCTTAATGACTTCAATTACTTTACTTAAAATACTCCTATATATGGATATTGGACTATAACCTATTGACTAATTCTGAAAGAACTCTTTGCATCTACAAAGCTCACCATCTCTACTATGAAACTGATCTCAGAACTGTACTCATGTCTGTATGTATAGTGATCTTTTAACCAATACTCTCTCTTTTCTTTTTTTTAAATAAATTTTAGTTTAGTTGATAAGAATTGACAGTAAGTATGTATTTGGGTAAGATCTGAAATATTCATTAACCTGGGAGATAATGTGCCTGATCCTTTTGGATTGGTAGAACTTTCTTATATGATAATTGAGATTTTCAGTAATCCTCATCATATTTGACTTTGGTGTCAGGGTGGAAGCCCAGTGCTGGGTTGCTTTAAGGGAACTGTGTTTTGGCTTCTGGGTAACCAGGAAGGTATTATGGAAGCTGTTGGTTTTTTTTGGCAAGCTGGGTGGATCTAACTGTTAGAATGACCACCAGATTTGGGGATTGTCTGCCCCATTCTTTGCAGTTTGCCCTGATTTAAGCAATGTCAGTGTGGTGCCCCTGGGACCCCAGTCACAGTGCTGTAAATAATTGTTCTCTTTTACTCTATTTTTCAATGAAATATCTTTAGTACATATTCATTTTATTCCATTTCAGGTTTGTTGATCTTTTCTAATTTGATCCCAGGAAGAGGGCTGGTGCAATATTTCAATTCACAGTACAGCCCAAAGAATGGTGTGATGTGCTATAAAACAAAGATTATTTGATCCAAGTAGGTCAAATCCTAGACAGTGTGAGATACCATCGACTTTGCTACCCACTGTGCTCTGTACAGTACAAGTGGTAAGGAAGCGAGTTGCATAAGGTCGTTGGGAATTTTCCATTGAAAAATATGGACACATGGTGCCTGTAAACCGAGGTTTATTTTGACACACTGAAGATCTCAGTCACAGTTAATAGATGATGTGTACCTAAAACTACTCTGCTAATGAAAACATTTTATAGGTTCATAAAGCTAGAAGGGATCATTGTGATCATATAGTCTGACCTGCTGCATAACACAGGCCATAAAACTTGCTTGAATTAAATCCTGTTTTGAACTAATCAACTTGTGTCAGGCTGATCTTTGCCAACAACACAGTCCTCAATTTTTCATTGCTTTGAAAAAGAAAAAAAGAGAAAGAAATAGGATTTTTTACTGTTCTAGCATGGTAAGTTAAGGAAAACACCCACCTGACAAGGAACAATGAGAGAAAGATTTTAGAAATATAAAACTACTTTTAATTTGAGCAAAACAAGGAGAATATTTTTCTAAGAAAAGTCCATTAAAGGCCAATATATACATATACTGAAAAGACTGCATGACTACTTACTATATACTGTGTAACAAAAACATATGGGAGTCAGGGAATACACTAAAAGCCGGAACATTTAAAACTTGAGATTTTGTTTAAGTAATCACAGTAAAATGCAAAGAATGTGATCAGCTCTCCTATACTTTCTGGGATTAAGAAAATATGCAGGTTCTGTTGATTTTTGTCCATTCCTATTGCCTATTAGAGGTTGACACAGACAAAATCCAGTGTATAAACACTTCTAGACCTTGATTGTTTGAATCTAGATTTGTATGTCACTGCTACTGCTATGTCTATAGTGTGTTTAACCAAAAGCCAGGATAAGCCCTCCCACTCCACCACCACACAACCTTTTGAGCTGGCCCATCTCCAATATTTTTTTTAATCATTTTTAGGCCTCACACCTGTTAGGATCCACTGTCTTGTTCTCTTATTGGAAGTTGAGTCAGTGAAGCTGCTTTGAGAAGGAGGAACACAGCAGTGGTATCTGTATCAGACACTAAATTAATAACCTGCTTCCCTCCTTTTACTTCAGTAAATTAATTTAGTGAGTCATCTGAAAAAAACAGCCACCCAACAGTGTCCAAAGGTGACAAATAATACACCTGTGGATTTGTCTTGTGCTGATCTACCAGGAGAGAGTGCCAGAGGTAATGTGTTCTTCATCTTCTAGGAAGCACTTTATATATAGCATTTACTGTAAACACAAAAAAATCATCCATAAAATATTATAGGAGAGCCCTGTCCTTGGATTACATTTCACACCTTTGTAAATCAAGGACTGTGTCCTTCATTTTAGATTGAGTTTCGTTGAAAGGCTGACTCACTGAGCCAAGTATTTCACTGAAGAAAGGACTGTGACAGTGCCACGAAGCAAAACTATTTAAAAATCAAAGAGGTAGAATTGAGGCTCAAAATGAAGTGACTCCAAGGGCCCAGTCCTTCAATGAGCTCTGCTCAGCTGTGGAACTCACACATAGACCTCATTGCAGAACCAGCTTCCCACACAGTCTGCTTACTATAAGTAAACACTGTTAAGCTCATAAATTGTTTATTACCATTTACAATTCTACTTAAGTACAGCAGTTTAAAGAATTATTGACTTCTGAGAAAATGAGAAGTAAAGAATTATTTGATTTATTACAGAGTGTGGAATCACTTAGGACTCGATTGTAACTTGAGCTACATCCCCTCTTCACACACTTACAGGGAATCCTTGGGCCTTGGAGCCAAGCATGTAATAATGGGCCTGTGCCAGAGTGGGTGGGCAGGGAGTGGAGAGAAAGAGGGGGAGGAATGGAACAGGGCCGGCTCTACCATTTTTGCCACCCCAAGCAAAAAAAAACAAAAAAACCCGCTCGGACTGCCGCCTGAACTGCCGAAGCAAAAAAAAAAGCCGCCCGGACTGTGCCGCCCCAAGAATGGACGGAATGCCGCCCCTTAGCATGTGCCGCCCCAGGCACGTGCTTCCTCTGCTGGTGCCTGGAGCCGGCCCTGGAATGGAGTAATAGATCCACTCCTCTGCGTATGATTCTCAGTTCACAGACCCTGACGTGACATTGTTGAGCAGAAAAGAGACCAAAAGGGTAGGGTGACTGCCTTTGGTGGATGAAAATAAAGGGAAAGAAATCACTTGAAAAATAAGGGACACCACTTTATTTTAAAGGATATATTAGGGAAACACTATTTCCTTTAGCATATCATGTATTATTCTCTCAAGTGTACATTTCTATTGCCCTCAGATATACAATGCAATTATCATAAGCTTCCATTTAGTGTTTTAAATGGTACTTATTATCAGGTTTAATATGTTTCAATACATCTTAAAATACAGGATGATCAACTAAGAGACAAACGAATGACATGAGGGATAGTCCCTTGAAATAAGGGATGTGGTCACCCTACCAAGGAGAGAGAGAGTAGAAAGCATTTTAAAATGCTTTGATTTTAGTTTTTAGTGTGGATACATTCTGCTGAAACTTTTCTACTTTATAGTGGAACCTATGTACAGTAGGGTCCATTTTAAAAAGGTCAGAGGCCTATCCTCCCTTTTTCTGGATGCATATTGCAGCCATAAAATTGACTACGCAGCTCCTACAGTAAGGGAGATGAAATAAGTTAAAATGATAAGAAACTTTTTTAATAAGGCAGGCTTTACAAGGTAAGGTCTAATGGGCACGGAGAAACCTGAGAAAGGTACGGTGGCAGGAGAAATAGGGATAGTGAAAGAGAAACAGCAACTCAAAAGTAGTTGAACCAATGCCATATAATCAAGGCAGTGTCATCCTCCGTAAATACCCAGAGGTGCTATTAGGCTCGGCAAGTTGGAGACCTGAATTAGCATTATTATGTTTTATTAAAGCGCTTGGGGATGAAAGGTGTGACATAGGCATTAGTAGTTGTCATGATTATTAACTTTTCAAAGATAAGTTTGGAATGTGTTTTCATTTTCCAATATATATATATATGTCTATATTTTTGCCAGTTTCAGGGCTTAAAATGTCCTTTTCCAATAGTGTGAATAGATTTCTCAGGTCACAGAACCAAGCCAGGCAATCTGAGGTCATGTGTCCTCTCAGAAGACAAGGGAGAGTAATGCTTTATGCTATATGTTTTATGTTATAGGACACGATTTCTACAGCATCACCTACAGCAGGTTATAAGCATCAGGTTGTAAGTTAACATTATGATCAATTAAGTGAAAATTAATACAAATGATGTGACATATGGCTCTAGCAGCCATCTGATAAGAATGCATAACTGGTTGCAGTGTGATAGAGAGTTAACTAGAGCATTAATAGCAGTTAGTTATATTCTTATAACTCTCCCAGATCCTCAATTCAAGATCTCACAGCTTGTACAGGACTTATCAGACACACAACAGTAATTACCGAGGCATGATGAGGGAGTAAAGTGCAGTGCGCGTGCTACAGCAGATCTGCTGTAACAGTGGGGGTCTATCTCTTTCATGAAGAATGGCTAGCACAGCAGGTGCTTCTTCAGCTATGGGCACAGCAGATGATTCTGCGCCACAATGAGCCTGATACTACATCTTATTAGAAGCAGTTCAGATAATGCAACATTCAGACATAACCAGAAAATCAACTTCCACTGAATCTTTCAGAGGGGTGACCCCCGTGTGTGTGTGTGTGTGTGTGTGTATGAGAGAGAAAGAGAGAGAGAGAATGTCTGTGTGTGTTAGAAGGGAACCAATCAAACTGTCAATGAGGAACAATCACAGGTCTCGGTGTCAGAGTCATCTGGGAGAAAACATCCATGAATCAGGAGTGCTGGTCATACTTCTATGGAGAATTATTGCCACTGCTCAGGGAAGCCCTGAGCCCTTCTCTTCATGTCACACATTTTCCAATACAATTGCTTCAGCCCTTTGTGCCATTCCACAACAGGCTGTATAAAACTCCTTGAAGTGAGTCACGCTGTCTCCTAACTCAGAACCTGAAGCTGCACCAAAGAAAAATCTATGAGAAAACTTGCAATGAAATCAATGGCTGTAGCATAAGTCACTAGTGGCTTGATCCTGGAAAGGGCAGAACACATTACATGATGAAGCCTTATATGCCTCTTCTCAGTAGGAACCATGTAGCATTTTCCATTGTCCAATTATATGTATTATGCCCTGATCCTTCACATTAAGCAACCTGGATAGGTCACAGAGACCCACTGACATCAATAGGGCCATGCATAGGTGCCCACATCCACCTGCATTGAGTAACTTGCATGGGAGAGGCTTTATTTAGTATATTCTCTTCTCTGGCAATTTTAAAAACACTTTATTTCATTCCCCTTGCCCCCTCCCCATCTGCTTGATACCCATCCCAATGATACCACAATGGGAGTAGGCTACACCTTCAGCAGTTGTGATTGTGTATAGAAGGCATAATCTCAAATAGCTTTAGCTTTATCACATTCCAGAACCCACCATTCTCCCTCCGAGGTTAACAGCCAGACTACAATCTACAGAAATGGGAGCACAATCAGACCCACCATGTATTTGAATATGTACCCTTATTTCTACACTGATTGGACTATGTATTTGTAAAGTTTGCAAAAGTACACGGCATGGTAAGGAAACTGTGTGACATTTGAAAGTTAATCAATTTAAATCGTGCTTTCTTTGATGCTTTCTATCCCATTTCCCCCCATTTCATATTTTTCTAAACTTACCCTTAGCTGTCTTCCTTGCAAGTTTGATTTTTAGTAGAACAATTCTAATGGGCTTCTTGTCCCTGATTCTGATACTAGTGTACTGTTCTGCCACCAGTACTGCCCCTCTGCTGAGCAGAAGGAGACGTTTGAGGCCCTGCAGCTTTGCTTTCCAGTGGGGAAGAAATCAGTGATTCAGAACCTTGAACATTCTAATTGTCCCTTGCTTTATTTACATAGATATACCAGTTCTGGAGTAGAGGCAGTCAACAGCATGCAGGGCAATCCCTTCTTCCAAAAATCTTAGCCCAACACCAACTTCTGGCTCTCTGGAAGCAACTCTGCTTCAAGAATGTACTCCAGTCAGGATGAGAGTTCTCCGGCCCCTTGTGCAGTGCCCTCTACCCAGAACCTCGTATAACCAAATATTAACACCACAAGCATTCTTCAAAGACTAAAAACTTGCTCTCACACTACAAAACGTAGAAGACTACGTATAATATCCACTGATGATACCTGCCATATGAGGTTTAAGTCCTCTATTAGCTCAGGAATAACTACCGCCAAACTGAATCATCTGCTTGTTTTTACAAAATCATCCATCTCCCTCCAAAATGCTTCAATTCTGTCACACTAAGAATTTTCTTGTGGTCAAAGTTGATATTTTTCCAGCTGTGTGATGCTGAAGTTCATTCTGTATTTTTTTTTAATTCTCCACTGTTGTTTTTCCAGCATGACATCCAATGTTTTATAGAGAAATTCTATGCAAAGAGTTATCTTTAGTCCAGTCAACAGTGCTAGTGAGCAGTATACTGAAGCTGAGTATTGCTGTGCTGAGCTGAGAGGAGAATTTTGCTTTAAGCTAGTAAACAAAGGAGGAGGTCAACAAGAGAATGTAATCAAGGGCTTGCTTCTAACCATAAATCAATCCTTGGTGCACTCTTGGGACCCAATTTGCCTGTGCAGTAAGCTTATCAAGAATTCTGACAGCAAATAGATATTTGTCAGGCTGATTACTTCCCACATTAAAACTGAGCTGGTGCCTATAACATGTGTTGATGTGCAGGTAACACCCACCCTCAATTGTAATCCTCCCCCCAGCCACAGCCCCAACTCCTGAGCCGAGTACAAAGAAAAAATTGATCTGGATGTTGTAGGCGCACCAAACTGGACATATCTCCTCCCAGCAACTTTATCTCCATGTGAATGCACCATCACTTGAGTCATTTTAAACTACACTGGATACATGACTAACAAAGATACTCTGCAGAACAATCCCTCACAGGTAGAGGGATGGATTAGTTGGCAGGAATATGGACTTCTCTAATTTCTGCTCTTATTGCAGCGATAGCATGCATTAGATGCATTAGTCAAATGCATTAGTCAAATGCATTAGTCAAATCAGAGATCCCTCTCACAACTCAGGTCAATGCACTCAATGCATTCCAGGGGAGTGCTGAGGTACCTCACACCAGCTATGTCACCTCAGACAATGCTTCCCGAGCTCCTGGAAGCGCAGGAGTAGCGTGCGCACTGCACCATCCCTCAGGAGATTACAGATCCACACTGTCTGTTGAGGCCAAGCCTTTGCCTCTATGTGATACCTCCCTGCCCTTTATGCAGGGAATACAACTACACCCAAGCCCTTCAATAAATGCTCTCGGTGCCCTTCACTCACCTGTTCACCTATGTAGAGTCCTGTTGCTGTGTGCCCCTCTAGCAGGAATAATAGAACCCTTTTGTTTTGGAGCATGTACAGTAACTTTCTTCTTTAGAAGAGACCACTTTGCCACATGGGAGGTGCCTGAAGAAACAGATCAATTTTTAAGAAAACGATCTATTTTCAGACATTCTTTTAATCAAATCTTAATGTATAAAGCAGATATAAAGCCACCATCACTCCTCCCCTTCCCCCCCCCCCAATACACCCAGACATTAATACAGTGTGTGGGCTTGTGGAAATGTATAAAGTGCAAAAGAAAATCTTTATAAAGTTCATTGGGATGTAATTCCATGAAGACTATATGTAATGGAGCAGAGAAGATTAAATATCAGGAGTGTCATAACTGTGCTTACAACTAAAAGGTAATCAAATAGTCCGGTCCCTGTCCAGGCAACATTTCAGGTTTCATCTCCCCCTCAGTCCTTTTTTGACTTTCAAAAATCTGTTGGTATTTAGTTGCCATACAGAACCATTTTATTAAATTTAATTTAAAAGCTCAGCTGGGAATTTTGCATTCTGTTGTCTTATCAGTTTTGTTTGTTGGCTTGCCTTAACTTGGAATGCAATCAATGTCCTGTTGTTCCATTCGTCTTTTCTCATATGGTTTTCATGATAAGATCCTGTTTTGAGCTGCTTATAAACTTTGCCAAAAAAATGTTTAGGCTGAAATCTTCCATGCAGGTTGTCTGCCTCAGGCTGAACTTTTTTAGAATGTTTTAGTGAAAAAAGTTTGGCCATTTCCAAGACCAAGATTAAGGGAAAAAAAATTGTTGTGCCCATGTTAAAAAACTTCTTAAAACCATTTAATTGAGATGTTTTAGTGCCCCAATACTTTGGAGCAGGGATTTTAAACTTTCCCAGGGAGTTGCCCGGGTATCAGAGATATGCCTTTTGCTGTCTCTATGTTGTGCGTAAAGAGGCAGTTAGTTTCTTGAGTACCTTTGTGGGTCTAGCCCTGAGTGCCTACTTACCTAGGTACATGGTCCTCATCATCTACTATCTGACTATCAAATTATAACTCCCACCTTCAAGTTCCAATTCCCTTTTTTTATACCTCCTGAATAGGATTACATATCAACTCCTTCAAAAATCTACCCATCTCTCAGAGCCTCCCAATCCACTGAAATAATCTGCTGGTCCCATCAGCAGCACATTCTGATCTTCCTTAGCACCCACCAATCCTCCCTGCACTTCACAGTCAGTGAAGGCTCCTACACATTCCATGTCCTATTTATCCATTGTCTATCTGTACCTCTGAAGCCCATCCCAGCTACTCCTGATTCTCCCTTTAGCACCACCAGAAATTCCAAAAGGCAAAGAAAATATCAATAATTTCTGGTACTAGAGTGGTGCCTGAAGATCCCAACCTGTATTCAGGGCCCTACAGTGCTAAATTCACTACTCTCCTAAGGGGAGAGGTGGAAGTCCTATGGTTTGGAACAGTAAGCTAGCAAATGCACAAAGCACTTGAGAATACCATATGCTAAGGAATAAATCTGCACTGGCAAAAAGACTGCTAGATGGCAGTGGCCCCGAATCAGTAATAAAGCATTTCCCACTGACTTAAATGGGACTTAAGCATGTGCTTCAGGTTATGCATGTGTCTAAATGCTCTGCTACACTGGGGTCTACCTAGGTAATGTATATCTCTAATTTCCAAACAAACCTCTGAAACATTTTCCTCCCCAGAATACAGGTTGTCTTTGTATTTAAATATTCACCTGCCTTCCCTTTGCCCTCCCCCCTCCCTCCCTGTAAAGCAGCATGCACTCATCTGGCACTATGTTAATAAAGAGAAATAAATAATTGAACAAATAATGCAGCTAACAATAAAGCAGAACAACTCAAACACAATGGGATTGCTCTCATGCATGTGAAAGGATACTAGAGAAGGATGTGAAAATCTGGGAAGATGCAGCCAAATGAAAATGTGTCTGGCTAATATAACCATTAGAAATAACTCTAAAAGCATTCCTAGTAATTAAAATTGTACATGATAAAAGTCAACTGCATTGTTTCTTGCTTATGTCAACAGGAAAGCTGCAATAAAAGAAGATTTTAGTAATTTTTTTCTTATCCCTAAGCATCCATAATTCATTAATAAAAGGAAGAAAGGGAACAGTGAAAAATGTTACATTTACAAAAGAGCTGGGCCTACAATTGCTATTCTTACTTTTTCCCACTGAAGTTATATGGCAGGCTAATTGATCTGTGCACCTCAAAGTATTCCAGCTTGGAGGGCTCTGTGCATTTCTTGATACACAGACATAACTACCTTTAATGGCAGTTTCCCTCCTACTAACAAACACACACACACACACAACCAGAACAGAACTTTGAGATATTTATGCAACATATGAGAGCAAAACCTTCACGTGTAAGTCAAACTGTTGAAGTGTCCCCCCTCTCTCTCTCTGACAGAGGCCAAGTACTGTCTGCTGCACACATTACCAGGACCTCCTCTGTTGAGGAGTAGCAGATTTGGGGTGGGGGCAGCTTTGCAGGTCAATTTCCTTTTTTCAGCAGCAATTGATGACACAGAGTCATGTATTTTCTTACTGCAATGTGTTAACTTACAAAATGTACACAAGTCCTGCTTTTTGAAGCAGGGGTCATTACAAACAACACATGGGCAACCCTCTTCAGCAGAAACCTCAGGCCAGCACCTCTGCCCTGTCCCAAGAAACAGTCTGTTGCCTCTCTCTCTCTCTCTCTATCCAGGGACAAACAGACTCCTTGCAAAAAACTGACTGCTTATTTCCTAATAGAGAGAGTTTTGTTCTGGGCCAGTGCATCAAATTGATCCTAATTGTGAGTTCAACTGTGAAAAGCAGATAAAAGTTCAGAGTGTCACCATAAACTGTAACAGTCCAAGTTGATGGAAAAAGTGCAAATGGGAGACAAAAAGACTGAATTAATCTAAACAAAAAGGCCTGCTGATATAACTCAAGGACTGTGCTAAGATCATGCCTGACAAACAAGACGAAATCAATGAACCAAAATCGGTGTGTCAGATATTACGCCTAGTTGGAGGACAAAATAATGAGGGGGCTGGGCTATTTCACCAATCAATCCTTTTGGGGGTCCTTAAAGAAAGAGACTTTGGGGAAAAATTGGCTCCTGGAGGGAGCTTCACCATCATGGCTGCTACCCTCCCCATCTCCTGGGACCCTGGACCTTCATCTTAGTCCTGAGAGATGTCCTAACCAGATCAGGCCAAAGAAGAGAGGGAGCCAGATGACATCACCAGCTCAACTGGCAGCAGTTGAATCCCAAACACCAAGTGGGATGTTGTATTTCTTTCTTACACATACCTTTTCCTTCCCCATCTTATTTCTCCTCTTTCCTGTCCCTCTCTTTTTGCCTTCTAGCTAATAAGAGTGTGGCTTAGCCACCCAGGTCTGTATAATTTACAGTATTTCTCTAAGTCGGTCACCAGAAAAGGCAGCTAAAAACTATGCCCTAAACAGCCTGACACTGTTCCAAGTTTGCCAGAAGTTAGAGTGGCTGACAGCATGCAGTTCCTGTTTGGCCAGGGCTGGGGCAGGGGATTGGGGTGTAGGAGGAGGTGCAGCTCCAGGTGGGGGGGTGGGGCCAGGGATGGGCCAGGGGGCTGGGGTGCAGGAGGGCATGCGGGGTGCAGGCTCCGACCGGGAGGTGCTTACCTCAGGTGGCTCCTGGTCAGCGGTGCAGGATCCCTGCCTGCCCTGGCTCTGCGCTGCTCTGCTCCCTGAGGTGGCCGGCATGTCCGGCCCCTAAGCAGAGGGGCCAGGTCGCTCTGCCTGGTGCACGTTGCCCGTGGCCGCAGGCACCACCCCCGCAGATCGCATTGGCCACAGTACCCATTGGCAGTGCGCAGAGATTCCCTGAACGCCCCTCGCCTTGGGGCTGCAGGGGAACATCGGCGAGCCGGCTCTCGTGGCTCCAGCCCCGGGGCGGGGTGGGGGGTGCCGAGGTTCAGGGACTGGTGTCCGGCCCACGGCGCAGAGACTTACTGCGGGCCGGATGAAAAGCAGCAGCAGGCTGCATCCAGCCCGCGGGCCTGCGGCGTCCCCCTTAGCCTGAGGCCCTGGGCTGCAGCCCCTAAAGCCCCTGCATTAATCCAGCCCTGCAGCAGTGAGGTTGCAAGTGAAAGTCTACACCAGAGACAGAAGCTGCATGTCTATCTTTGCTGTTCTCTTCTTTCCCCTTTTGTGTGTGTTTGTCCTATTTCTAGGAAATGGGATCGGACTTTAAGAACAGCAGCAGCAACAACAGCTTGAGCCCATTTCAACTAACTTCTTCTTTCTCCAAAAAGGGACAATTATTAACTTATTTAATACCATTTAAGAGACAGTTTAAGAAGGAGATGTTTCCTTTAAAGACTCTCTCCAACTAAAGGGGAAGAGAGTAAGGGATGTTATTAAAATGAAAACCTTAATTACTGCTTTACATTTCACATGCATTAACTGTTTTTCCTTTATGTTCTAAATTTTTAATACATGGATAAAGGGATCTGTAATGGAGTTTGCCATGGTACTACGTAGTCTGAAGTCTAAAACTATTTAATGTTGGATCATTTCAGAGTCATGTTTACACCTTTGATTCTTTGGGCCCATATATTCCATCTAAATTAATACAACTGAACCCTATACTAGATAGATTCAGAAATGTTCAACAGTTTACCCTCTTGTTCTTTGGAATACAAGCATCTGAGTTTTATCTTTGTTGCTGACATGAAACTCCATGAAGTCATAGGTGGTCATGGATTTGTTACACAATCACTGCATTTTAATGTGGACCATGTATTACAAAGATGGGCCCGAACCCAAAACCTATGTACAAAAATGCTTGACCTTTCAGGGCTAAACCTAGATCCAATCTAAATTTTGCAAGTAAACCCTTATCTTTATACAGTAAAAGCTTTTTTCTCTGGCATGTTTGGGGAATGGGGCGGGGGGGGTGTGTGCCGGTAAGTGAAAAATTCCAGTTAAGAGGGAGGGAGTTTGGGTGTGGGAGTGGGTGTGGAGCTAGGGGATGGGGCACAGGAAGGGTTTCAGAGTGCTGGATCCAGGGGGCGCTCACCTTGGGCAGCTCCCCACAAGCGGTGACCTGTCATCCCTGCTGCTTCTAAGCAGAGTTGCGGCAGGCAGACGGCTCTGTGCACTCCCCCCGCCCCACCCCAAGTGCTGGCTCCACAGCTCCCATTGGCTGGGATCCTAGTGAGCGCCTAGGAACAGCAGGGACAAGTCACTGCTTCTGGGGAGCCACGCAGAGCCAAGTAGGGAGCCTACCAGCCCCAAGCCAACCAGACTATAAACCGGATTTTCTATGAAGATTAGAAATGCCAGTTTATAGAGCTTTCCGGTTGGTACAGGGCCGGATAACACAGCTTTTACTGTAATGAAGCTAGAACTCAGGTCAAAACACCCTGAATTTTGTGGGGTTCAAAATCTGAATTAATAGACATGTTTTGCAGCTTGAAACTTTTTTTTTAATAAAGGCAAAAATATATCTAGAAATTGAACTATTTGGGGCAGAGAATGAGTGCAGTTACAACACCCAAATCCAGAGTGCAGCCTGTAACTGCAACCAATCCACACAAAACACCAAACCAGTAAAAACAAGCAATAGTAATTAACAACAACAGACCTCGGAATTGTTGGAAAGCTGAAACTAGTATCAAATTATTCAGTAGAGGTGAGATTTTATAATGTAGGCCTCCAATTCCAACAACACTTAGGCATGATTTCAGTGGGACTATTTATGTGTGCCAAGTTAAGCACATGTTTGCTGAGCTCAAATATGCTATGCTAAACTTTGCTTTGAATTTCTGTGTGTCTTTTAATCTGTTGTTGGTTCTGTTACAGTGCTTTCTCTCTTTTGAAAAGCAGATAGTTAATTAGCACTGTATTCATTGACACATGACAGTGCAGAAGCTTCACAGTTGTCAGAAAAAATGTCATTACAAATATATATTCTCCATCTCCAATAGTAACACCCTCTTATTCTATTGCTGACAAACGTCAATGTTGTCTGCTCTAGCATGTCCTCAGAAATCCCTTAAAATCCCATTGTGGCTCAGGTAGCTTTATTTCTTCGCAAATCAATTTGCTGAGATTCAGTACACCTTACTGTGGGTGCATCTGTCCAATAACAGCGACTTCCTATTGTGAAGCAGAACTAAAGACAATAATTGGTCGGTGTGCAGTTAAGGCCTTGAAAACATCCCGCTACCACTCTTACTGCCTATAATTGTTTGCGAGCAAAAGCCCTGCTTTATGAACTGCTACTCCTCTTTTTATAGTGTAATTTAGGACGGGGGAAACTTGGCAAGTGGTTTCTCAATTTAATGGACTTATTATATTCCACCACAGCTGCCAAATAATTTGTAGAGATGCATTATCATTTTTGCGAATGTGCCCTATGAGAGAGACAAAAGTAGAAGGGTTGTTTGCTAAGTGTATGGCAAAAACAAAACAAAAAACCAAAAAACCCATTGTCTTCTGGAAAGAAATTAAAGCAGATCATCCCTCTTGGCAGAGAAATACAAGTCGCGTTTTTATTTAACTTCCAAAAAACCATTAATTAATACAATAAGTAACAGTTCAACTGAATGTTTAATCACATGAGTTCAGCATAGTTCAATGCAAAGATTGGCTCAATCGTCAATGTTGGGCTGCTCATCCAGGTTTGCCTTTCGAACTCCCTTTAAGACTGAGCTCCTTTGGTTTTGGTTTAGGCTAATCTAGTTCAGTCATTATTTGTATAACAGTAATAACTAGAGAACCTGACTGAGATTAGATGGCCATTGTGCTAGGCACTGTATAAATATATACTAACAAACAATCGCCGAGTCTGAGAGCTTACAGTCTGACTAGCCAGATTGACAAAGGATAGTAGTAGAAACAGAGGCACAGAGCGGCAAAGTGACTTGCTCACATAGCAGGTCATATGCAGTGCTAGTAACAGAAGCCAGGTCTCTCAGTTCAGTGCCCTAACACATGGACAGTGTGTGTCTGCATAGTCATAAGTAATGATGAATTTGTTTTTCCCAAAATTCCTCTGTCCAGTTTTGGAAAGTTAAAAAAGAAATCTCGCATGAAAACTATTTAAGTTTTGCACTTTGGGAGAGGCGGTATCATAGTTTGCCCTCATGGGGAGCATTGCCTAGTGGCCAGGGCTTAGGCCCTTTAACATGAGGAGGGAAGGGAAGGTTGGTAGGGGAGCCCGAGATCTCCCACTCCACCAGGCTCTGGCCCAGGACCCTATAAGGGCTATTAAAGTTCTAACACCCAGGAACATCTTAAGGATGCCCTCCTTGGGCCACGTCTACCACCCCATGATTGCCCAAGGTTCACAGTCTGTGGCAAGGAGGTGTGGAGGGGGTCATCACCCCACTGGGTGCCTCCCCCTGACTGTGCTTGGCATGGTAGATGCCTCTCTTTCTTGGGGAAGCAGCTGCCTACTGCTGTGAATTGGCCCTCTGGTCAGATCAGTTCCCAGTCTCTCTCCTGTCATATAATCCATAAACAACACAAGGGGAATGAACACAAACAAATTGAGTTCATATAGGAGAGAGAAGGAAATCCCTCCCTCTCAGGGTGTATTTGAAGCAGGTCCTCCCTTCCCTCAGGCCAGGATCTTGTGGCAGTTGTTGAAGGGAGACATCCTGCCTTCCCTCGGTACTTTCCTCAATAGCTGCAAGTTGCAGGTCTGCTCTCTTCCCTGGTCTGCCTCCAAGTGAGCTGTTCTTCTCCCTTTTAACGCCTTCTCCAGTCTATGCATCTATTGCAGATGTGGCGGGGAGGAGCTGGCTGAGCCTAGAGCAGCTCCTTAACCCCTATTGCACAGTGTGGTCATATTTTAAATTTAGCAAATTAGTTTATACAAGAGGAGGTCAAACTTTTTAAAGTCAATAGCCCACATCATTCAATCAGTTTTTAGCAGATTTCATTACTGTTTTCAATGGCAAGTTTTGCTTAAAAACTGTTAGCACAAGTACCTTGTTAGATGGTTTCTTTTGCATCTAGTTAATGCAAAAAGCATTCACATTCTAAACATGAAACTGGGAATACATGTGTGGGCTCTCTTGCACCAGACTCACCACGAGTTCCACCCCCAGCTCCTGATGGGGTATCCATCTCTCATCTTCATCAGTAGTGGGCTCAGCATTTGGACATGCTCCAGTCCTGCTTGACTTAGTTTTGCATAGATGAAGAGCCTATCTATTGGATAATAACATCATTTTACCATTAAACATATACCGTTAGAGGTGGGGGAATGCAGTGAAAAAATTGCCAAGAATATTCACACAATTTTTTTAACTGAATTCCCTTCAGCCTTTCTGTAGACCCTTTTTGGATGTGCTCACTAAGACCATTCAAGCAATGCGGATTTACCAGCATGAAAGTTCACAGACCGAAAATTTGATAGTCATATTCCCGTTTATTTAAACCAATTTTGAAATGATGGAATAAATCCAAGGGAATTGCAATTTGATTGTGAATATGGCTGGATAAATTATTCATTGCAATTGTTCACTCATTCCTAATTATTATATCATTTTAAAAACACTCTGACCCAGACATCTGGTACATTTTTTTAAGTTTAAATTCCTGCAGTTTAATAAAATGGCATACAGCATGTGAATGAGACAGTGAGGTTAAAGGTCTGTGTATTTCCATTACAACCTCCATTTCCATGTATCCTGTTTTCAGAGATCCAGAAGTTGGTTTAAACAACCGAAAACCAAGCAAAAACAAAAACGTGCTCTGGATTGAAACACACTGCATTATACTTCACATTAGGGGCAAGTTGTTTTTAATCAAATGTTGTGTGATTTCAAGAAATACAGGAGTATATTGAACTTGGCTTGTTTCTCACAACTGTCCTTATCTGCACTGAGCCCAGCATGAAGTAGATGAATATAATGAGTACTATCAGGTGTGAGGATACTATGCTGTCTCTCATGATCTTAATCATCTGGCAACTGGACAGAGTACACAACAGGCTGAATGTTTTTGAGTGCAAATTTGACAAACTGGTACCTCAAATAAATATAATCAGTTAGAAGGGAGAATGATCGAGGGACGTGATCGTTCCCCTCTATTCGACATTGGTGAGGCCTCACCTGGAGTACTCACCTGGGCCCCACACTACAAGAAGGATGTGGAAAAATTGGAAAGAGTCCAGCGGAGGGCAACAAAAATGATTAGGGGGCTGGAGCACATGAGTTATGAGGAGAGGCTGAGGGAACTGAGATTGTTTAGTCTGCAGAAGAGAAGAATGAGGGGGGATTTGATAGCTGCTTTCAACTACCTGAAAGGGGGTTCCAAAGAGGATGGATCTAGACTGTTCACAGTGGTACCAGATGACAGAACAAGGAGTAACGGTCTCAAGTTGCAGTGGGGGAGGTTTAGATTGGATATTAGGAAAAACTTTTTCACTAGGAGGGTGGTGAAGCACTGGAATGGGTTACCTAGGGAGGTGGTGGAATCTCCTTCCTTAGAGGTTTTTAAGGTCAGGCTTGACAAAGCCCTGGCTGGGATGATTTAGTTGGGATTAGGTCCTGCTTTGAGCAGGGGGTTGGACTAGATGACCTCCTGAGGTCCCTTCCAACCCTGATATTCTATGATTCTATGAATGTGAATGAGAAACAAATGAAATTACTGAGTCTTACGACCCAGAAAAGTGAAATAATGCTTACAGAAGACTCTCCAACAGGACTACTAAAAAGAATGAAGTTTTGCAGAATCTAATTGAGAATTATATTTCCATACAGAATCACCCCATTGTAGGTCTACTTGAAAAACAGGGCTTGATCCTTAATGCATATTTGAAGACGTTGATGCTTAACATTTCAAATTCACATGCAGCAAATGATCTAATCTCTGTGTAAGAGGAATACTAATAAACTGGACAAAAGCAGGAGGTGAAGAGGGAACAATTATCAATACTTTTAGATTAGTGCTGCGTGAATGAATAATCTGAAAAGGAGTCTAAATGCCTCAGAACCAGATATAATTTCGCCTGAGGAACCACACCCAAATTTTAGCATGAACAGGTTTACCGGACAATAAAAGTAAATGCAATGTCTGTAATGCAAGGCCCTGAAAAATCCGGTTCCCAGGACTTTATCCCATCAGCATCAGTTCTACAAAACCTTTAAGGCCAAATTTTCAAAAGTAGGTCAGTGTCCAACTTGAAGTACCCATACAAGGACCTGAATTTTGAAAAAGTACTGAATTTTGGGCACCCAAAAACGGAGGCCCCCAAAATCACTATACACTTTACAAAATTAGTATCTTAATTAGCACCTAGATCCATGGCCAACCATCTCCAGGGTCACTCAGCTACCCCTAATTCAGAAGCCAATTCCTTAGCTGGCATAAATTGGCAGAGCTCTATGGAACTACACCATTTTATGCCAGCTGAAGATCTAGCCCTAGATGTCTAGCATAAAAATACAGGGCCAGCCCCTGAGATGGTATAAATTAGCATACATCCACTAACTTCAATGGAGTTATACCAGCTGAGGACCTGCCCGTAAGGCCTCATTCTCCATAGACTTGCACCCCCTGTAGTCATTTACACCTGTGTTATGTAACTAGAAAGTGGGTGTAAAATGTTACAAATGAGAGTGAACTCACTTAGCATAGATGTAAGTGACTACATAAATTGGATGGCAGAGGAAAATCAGACCCATGTCTTCTAAGCATGGAAAGGACATTACATAAACGATGATTTTTTTAAAAAGTGAAAGTTGTTTCCATGTCTCTTCATACCAGCAAAAGATTCAGTGAGCCCACTTTAGATAAAAAAATTAAAGTTGCTATTAAATATACTGTCCGTATGGGAAAAAGCCCATCCAGTTTGTGAGATACAAGCTGTAGTGTTAACATCTTTATATGGAAACTCTGAAATTACTGTAATCTGAGACATTTTCCCAATTCATTGGATTTTCTTACATCTCTTTCTTTACACAATTAAAAATTATTTTACAGATTCTTTTGGGGACACTGATGTTCCGTTTTACTCAAACTGTCATCATATTCTTTATTTTGTATATATTTTATTTTACATACAGTGTTAATATCATTTGATAATCAATATGCATTTTTCTTTCCTTCCCTTCAGACCTGCCTATAGCTAAGTATAAATGATGGAAAACTGACTGGTTCTTTTGTAAACCTTTGAGTTTATGATTATTATATTTACTTGGATAGTGCTGTTTGACCTTAACCTGATATTTTTATGTAGGCAAAATTTCCATTGACTTCAATGATACTTTTGCCTGTTTAGGAACTGCAGAATTGGACACCGTATTATTAAGCTTGTACTTCCCTGTGCAAAAATCAATTCACAGAAAGTAAAATATAAACAACTGAAGTTCATTTGGCTTTCTGATGCACAATGCCTTACAAATATGTATAGTACCTTTAAAAAATTGCTGAAAAGGGCATATTTATGTACAAAAGCATGGAGCATTATTAATCAATAATATCTAAATAACCTTGGTGTGACACTTAAATCTCATTATTTTGCTCTTGTAGGCAGCTATGGTACTTTTGTTGTCTCACAGCTGTAATAATGCGTTTATTATTTACGAGGATGCTTGATTTTCTGGAAAATATCACCTACGTAAGTATGAAAAGTATTGCATTATACTGAAGCCTTTAAAAATCTAATTAGTAAATTAAAACTAGATTATAGCAACTACATTACTATGCGTCTCTTTTAATGAACAGATTTTTTCTCCTTAGGTTCCACCTTCAAGGAACCCAATATAATGAGAGTGGCAGGAAGGCTTATTGTTTTTTAAAATCCCGGAAATTAATTATCATAACTTTGTTAGTGATAATTTGGAAGCCATCTGTGATGGTACACTCCATATTCTTCATAGATATATTGTTATGATATTAATATGGCATAACTAAAATGTGTTTTATACAAGATGGGTCTTGTGAGATATCATTGGAAAGGTTATGATTTGCTGAATATAATTATCCTATTTGTATGCAAGTATCATTTCTGTATCTGAAGTTAGGAATATTCACTATGTAACAATTACAAGTGGGTTTACACCTGGGGAACACCCACCAGGCAGAATGCAATCAGTCTGGATGGGACATTAGGGAGAACAATAGGACTTTGAAGATGTGAATTTCCCACCTTCCTGGGATGCTACAAACAACTTTTGACTCATGGCTGCTTTGACACTGCAGGGTCATGTGATTAAGTCACCTGGTACTGGATTCCATGATAGATTACCAGTATTTTTCCAGTGTGTCTGTGTGTGTGAGGGGGGGAACCACACTAGAAAACAAAAGGCTCCCGCCATATATAAAACTTATTTAAGACAGAGGAGTGACTTAATCAGTGTTCTTTCTTCACTGAATCCCCGCCCAGGATGACTTCTGGAAACATCTAAGAAACAAGGACAAGTGTGTGTGGGGCGGGGGGAGGGGGGGAGAGAGCTGAGCCCAGGCTGGAAAAGGTGTCAGGCCTGTGAAAGAAATGCCTAAAGCAACATTTAGGGTGAGAAATTACTGTTTGTAACCAGTTTCTTTAGTGTTTTAAGCTTATATTATGGTTTTTATTTGCTGGGTAATCTGCTTTAATCTGTTTGCTATCCCTTATAATCACTTACAATCTATCTTTTGTAGTTAATAAACTTGGTTTTGTTTTCTCTTAAACCAGTTTGTGGAATTCATAACTGAGGGGCAAAAATCTGTGCATATTTTCCTCCACACTGAGGGGGGAGGCAAATTTCAATTAGCTTACACTGTACAGTTCTTTGTGCAATGCAAGACAATACAATTTTGGGTTTACACTCCAGAGGGGATGTGCACGTGAGGGCCCGGCTCAGCAGGACAGTGTAAGGGAGCCCATACTGGTGGAACAGGTGGGCTCAATGGTACCCCAGTACATCAGGTGGCACTGCAGAGTTGAGGGTAACCTGTCATACCATCTCATTGTTTTCAATCAGAATATAATTAGATTTAGTGTGATTCCTGGCAAGTAAACCACAGGCTCTATAAATCTTAAGTTTATTTTACTTTTTTTGTTTGGTTTTAAAAGTAAAACTGGGTCAAACATTAGAGATTTGGGTCCCAATCCTGCAATGAATTGTGCCCACACAGTACTCCATTAAAGCCCATTGAAGGCTGCTGTTTCATACTGTAGACAAGTTAGATTAGTGTAGATATTAAATAAATAAATAAAAAACATTCCAAAGACCAATGCTTTTCTACTAATAAAAGAGACTGTTGTATACACACAGCAATCACTTTTCGGGAAAAGCCTCAGCAGGATTGTAAGTATGATACATGACCCTTCATCCATCCATGCAATTCCCCTTGACATTAATGGAAGTTCTGCTGTGTAGTCACATCAGTATATAGCACTTGGAATGGACTCTCTCTGCATGAGGAGAGCCATGGATTATGGTTTCACTTAGGGAACAATTCTGCTATTGAGGAGATGACAGTGGAGCTTCCAGTTATCTGTAGATATCTATAAGAAGTAGAGTAGAGAAAGTCAATCCAATCTCTGCCCTAGGTACTGTGTGTATATATATACATATAAGTATGAACATATGATGGAGGATTGAAAATTAGGTACAAATTTTAATTGAGAGGATGTTAATTTGAAGAGCTTTGGTTGGTGTAAAGTGCTTGGTATGTATAAAACAGTGTATTTCTAGAGACTTCAATGGAGCTACAAACATTTAAATTAGCTGGGGATCTGGCCCCGCAGACTGGATCCGCTAATTAATCTCTATCCTGAGTTTCCAGAGGATATTGTCCTGTTTCTGATTAATTTTATCTGTATCACAGGTATGCTTGGCATGGAAGAACCAATTTTTTACTATGATGGATCATTCTGGACAATGTTTCTTACAACTTTCACATATATCACAATTCTCCCTCCCCCCCAACACATTAGATTGTGCAATCTCAGTGCTGTTGGGTTTAGAGTAACAAAGAGCTAGGCTTCAAAACAATGCAATAAACTATGCTGCTTTCTCTGGCACGTCACATGCACCATGAGGAAGTGGAAGAGAAACCATGCAGCTGCTCTTCAGACATAGCCCTTGGGCTGTGGCATGTGAATTAATGCTGCAACATTTGTCTCATATTTCACACAGACTATTGTGTTTGATTGTACTCTCTCACTCACGGGGTTCTGAAACAGTTTAAAAATACTACTTGTTTAGCTTACCCTTAAACTTCAATTGTCAAAATGTGATGTCAAATTTGGCCCTTTCTATGCAATCACAGATAATTACATCACTAAAGGAACCATTATGTCTACTGCATTAGTGAACTACAGATAAAAGCCTGTATTCATATGCACTGACCCAATACATCACAGTAGCTACAAAGGATCTTCCCTCATGCCAGTGGTCTGTGGATAACAGATTTCCACTAAGGTCACTTTCGACTCAAAGAAACTGGCAAAAATTTGTGGCAAGATTTTGCTATTAAGTCACCATCTGGCATTGAGAGGGTGGTGTGGAGATGTAACACCACCAGGGGGAGCCAACAGGAAGCATTGGACCTAAATGACTGCTCAAGTTCCTCAAAGTGCAGGTAGAATGTGCATGCTGCTCCATCCTTTAGGAGGTTGCACCTTGTGAGCCCCTCCTCAGCTTGCATTTTTGCCCTATCTCCACTCCCACTTTGGATGTCTAAAGGGCAGCGATGGGGTGCAACCTCTGATCAGGAGAGTGTAGGGACTTTAGCTTGGCTGTTTCCTGCACATGGAAATCAGAAGAGAAAAGGCTTCTTCTGCCTCCTCCTTTCCCCTTTTAAGTCTGCCCTGGAGTCTGGAATTATCAGAGTGATGTCAATAATTTTCCCCTTTTAACCACAATTAAACTAACAAAAAAGAGAAGATCTGCACACAATTAAACATGCTACAATAACCAGGGCTTAATGTAAAGCACTATAAGTCTGGAATTCATATATCAGCTCTCTCTCCCCATTCCTCCTTTCTCATTTGTGGTAATCCTCCTTTACGGCTCACCTCTTGCACAGAACCTGCAAACCTACCACAGTTACAACCACCCTAAGGTTATATTAATTCTAGAACTGGTGCATCATGGGAGGTAGGACAGGGACAAAGGTCTCAACAATTATTACATGGTGACCACACTCCCAGTGCTCTGGATATGAGAGATCTTTATCCCAATTGCTAGTCTTCAATCTCAGGTGACTTCTGTATTTCAAAGCAGGGAAGCAGGAAATAGTGCAGTAGAGATGTGCTACTCTTTTGAGGTTCCCTTTGTGAAGTTACCCCAGGGTACAATCTGGACTGTTGAACAGCTGTGAACCCTCATTTCTCCAACTTGGGGGTGCCCTTACACTGCTTTGCTGGGAGATAAACCATGCTTGGTCTGCTCACACACAGCCTCTAGCATGTAAATTACTTCCAGCTGAATCATATGAGTGTTATAGCCTGCCACTCCTGAACACCAGCAAATTCCCAGTCCCAGACTTGTCCCCAGAAATGTGCATCTTGTACTGCCCAGCTACCTCCTTCTGGACAATACAGACAAGAAAGTCTGCTAGGTCTGCTAGTCAGTAGAAAATGATATGCACAAACCTTGTTATATCAACTGGTGTTTCCCAAAACTTCAATCCAATTCTTGCTGGCCAGAATTCTTTCAGCCAGGACCCCTCCCTTCAGTGTTCCTTCAGGTGTTGTTGATGCTGTGAGCAGAGAGAAAGGGAGGAGTATTTTGGGGCACCTCTTCCTCTTTCTTAATGTTCTCCTTTCCCTTGTAAAATCATCTCCAGATGAAGTTCAGGAGACAGCACCTCTGTAGGATGAGAACCTCCAGCTGTTTCTTTGCCCATATGGAAATTTCTCATTCACACCCTTCTTCCTGCCAAAAAATGGCAGTTTAACCAGATGACTGGCCATTTGATTTTGTTGGCACCTGGCTGAGGTGTCGGTTTGCCTTTTGTCTCCGAGAACTGGTTGGTGCCTGCTTTTCTAAACTGGGAACATGTCTCAGTAATGTTATACAGTATAAACTTATAAGTTTACATACAACTTTGCCACACACATTTTACCAGGATAATAACGATCAGAAAATTGTGAGTTTTCAAATGATACCTTACAAAGGCATACTTTGTACAAAATTTATCATAGCCTTGTAAAAAGGGGTGAACATAAAAATACAGACTGTCACACACTTGCTGCATTGAAGATGAAATCTTAACTTCTTCCTCATCTAATGCATCTCCAATGTCATCTTCTGGGGCCCATCTTGGGAGTTGTTATGGACTCCAAACCTTGGAAGAGAAAGCCATTAGGCAGTGTCTTACTGTTAGAAGGTAATTTATCACAACCTAGATTAGGCTTTCGTGCTTCACAGTGGCCCAACTATGGACAAAATCCACACCACTGACCACACCTTCTGCTTCCGGCCAAATGCATGGAGAAAGAAATTACACATTTAATGGGTTATTTTTAACCTCAGACAGATGTTTGGTTCAGGTGATGCTCACTTAATCTGAATGAGTTCACACAGCCATATGTTATATAGGTTCGTGTGTTTAATATTATCTGCTCTATAGTGTGCAGGAACAGGGTACTTTAAAATAGCTTATTTAACCTTTTATGGTGCTCACCATGTTCTATGTTTTGGAGGCCACCAGAAACCAGTCAAAGATGTATACATACAGCAAACCCTTGTGTGATTTTATATTGTTAATAAACATTTGGAACACAACTGTGCCCATGTTTCTTCTTGATATGTTGTTGATTACTATGTGAAGACTAAAAGACACAACATGCTGTCTTGGTTCTTTACTGAGGTCTCAATTCTGCTGATATGGAGGGGTCATTCACGAGGGGTAAAATTCTGGCCCCACTGAAGTAAATGGCAAAAGTACCATTCACTTCAATAGGCCAGATTTCACCCTAAGAATTTTGCCATTGACCTAAATGGAAGCAGGATCAACACTAAAAAAGCCTTTATTTTTGTTTGGTTTTATACTAAAAAAATAAAGAAAGCATTTTGAAAAGAGATATATTGTGCTCTCTCCTTGTTTCTTTTTGATAGTCACCACTTCATCCCCCCCATTTTGTCCCTTACTATCCCTTCACAAGCTGGTTACTGCAGAGCAATATACAATAAGATAATATCCTCTAGAAGTGAGTAACTACACCATCCAAAGGTTGGATTATAATATGGTGTTTCCTTGGCAGTAAATACTATTATTATGTTGTATAATGCTTTCCAATATAACATCATAAGCCTGAATTTGCTCAGACATCAGTGTAAATCAAGACTAATTGTAAGGCCTTGGAACAGCATATGGGTAGAACCAGCGTAAAAGCAGGATTCAGACTTTCACTTGAAAATTTCCCTTGCAATTTTTCTTGTTTGGTCTCTGCTCAAATGTGAATCTTTTGGCAAGTTTGCCAAACCCCTTCAGCCATTCTGGAGTTTGGCAAAAGTAAAACAAAACATAAAACAAAAACCCACTTTTCCTGATTAAAAGGTTTTAACCACACATTCTAGTCACTGTTGCCGTAAAAGGGGCTGAAATATGAAGTGAGCCAAAAGACATCCCTCATTGACTGTAATAATAATCATAGCCATTGGATGATTCTATCCTTAACTATACTGCTTGGAGAGTGAATTTTTCACACCCCTGAGCAACGTAGTTAAGTCGACTTAAGTTTCTACTGTAGACCACTACATGTTTAGGTCGATATAAGCTACCTTGCATTGACCTAGCTGTGGAAGTGTCTTCACTTAAATTTGGCTCCCGCCAACGTAAGTGCCAATTTAGTAACACCACCTCACGAACCAGAATAGAGTCATGGTCGATGTAAATAGTTCAACACAGTGTCAGTGTAGACACTGCGTTGCTTACATCAACTGTTGCTGGCTTTCAGGAGCCATCCCACAATCCCCACATTAACTATGTAATCGATACAAGCGCTCCAAATGAAGATGCGCACTGCTGATACAAACAGCCAAGTGTGCACATGCACAAGTGATTTAATAACTGCAGTGGCTGTATGCTGACATAGGTTAGGTCGACATCATTTTGGAGTGTAGATGTGGCCTTTGTGTACCTTAAGAGAAGAGAGTTAAAGTCTTAACACAACAAAATCCCTTTAACACAAGAGCAGTTTCAGCACTAAACGTGTTAAACAGTCCACTAAGTAATCTTTGACTAAAGACCAAATGGCACCTTCACTTTATTGTATCACTAGTCTAATAAGGAAAGAAACAGAGCCATTATATCCCATTGTATCAGTAGTGCATGTATTAGTGTCCCTAAGCGTGAATTTATGGGGATAGATCATAATGACTCCAGAGGCACAATAACTGTCTTTTAAGTCAATGATGCATGTATTAAGGAGTCCCTAAGTACTCACTGCCAGTGTCTTATTGCACAGTTCCATTGCGATAGAGATTTGAGGGAGTTAATGTGGTCTCAGTGGGGGCTGGAAACCAAACTGTAATAGTGTCTTGTTATAAGCACCTTCAATGAGTTTCTCTTTTCAATATTACCATAAAATAAGAATTTTGGCCAGGAAAAGAAGCCCTGAGTACTGAATATCTAGTTCAATGCCATATCAAGGGAGTTAACGAGTTACTGCTACAATTATGATTGTTCCATGGTAAATAGCATTTTGTTTTTTAAAAGCATTTATATTTTAGATACATGTATTTATTAACTTATGTGGTGGATTGAAAAATGGAGAGAAGACTTAAAATTATACTGTATCAGATTGTAACAAACCTCTAATTTAAAAGAAAAGAAAAGAAAAAGCCATTGAAAAGGGAGTAGAGAAAAATAAAACTCTGCTGACCTTTTTTGTTTTTGTTTTTTAAGAGAAAAATAGACCTAATTATAGAAAAATAACATATCATAATTACACAAGGGACTACTAGGTCTCTACAAATACAAGAGGGAACCCAATAATCAACCCTATATATATATATATGCACACAAACACATGCACATCCACATCCCTACGAATTAATGTAATTTTAAGCTATACTCAGACTTATTTAAAAAATATCAGAGGCTATTATAACCAATATTGGTAGGAGTGAGAAAATGTGCATGCCAGACCTCAGGGCAAGGGCCTTGCATGGATGTAGTGTGACAGATATGTCTGTATCAAACTATGAACTCCATTTTGGATTGTGGGTTGAACATGTCTAAACTTGGCTGAAAACAGCCTGTTGTCCTGCATTCCAGACAGCTGCTCTGCCCAGAAAAGGTGCTTCCCATCTCATTGAAAGACTATCATTGAGAAGCCACCTAGACTGCAAGCTAGGGTCATCAGTTTTGATTGTCTGTCAAGTACTGGCCCATACCCATGCAACTATTTATTTTCTACACAAGGGCCCACAGGTGGGGCAAGCATGAAAAGTGGGAGGGTGCTGGTGCTTCTCAGTTGAGCACATGGTACAGAGGAGACACCCTACTTTAGAGTGGGGGCCTGGTCTGTGAACGGGGAGTGACCACAAGTAAGATTGACTTGGAAGAGATTAGAAAGAGAGGCAGGAGAGACTCTGCCCAGCCCAAAATGTTGACAAACTTGGACTCACACACAGGGTGAGATCAAATTAGAAGAGGGTGTGTCTCAGGACTTGTTACTTTTAGATTCAGAAAATTTCTGCTTTAATTTTTTTTAAATTTTGGCAGATAATATTGATGTTTATTTTTAAAGTATTCTTTTAGATTTTAATGTATCTACATTTTCACAGTTGTAGCAAATTATGGGGGTCAAATGGTGTTGAAATAATTTCATGGCAGGGATTTCATGGCAGAGACATTGAGATTTAAAAAGTAAGTCTTATAACCATTAGAACACAAAATGTCATCACATGCCAAAATGTACAAGGTAAATATCCTTAAATCAAACTCTACTAAGTTTTGAAGCAGCATTTTCCTTACTTTGCCCAGCTGTAAATTTATATTATCATAAATGGAAATACCTTTTCGTCAGTTTCTGTGTGTATGGTGAAGTTGAAGTTTACCGATCTTTGCTTTAAATATCTAATCCTTCTAAGCCTAGTTACTTTCAAAAATCTAACTCTTGTGCTCGAGGAGTAGAATTCCTGTGGTTAAGAAACTCCTTCACTAAGCCTGTGTTCCTTTCTTTCTGCCACACTGTGCCCAAAAGGGTTAAACTAGAAGACAGAATGCCCACAGCCTAGGTAGAACTCTGGAGTATATACAAGTAATTGGGGGTCTTAGATGTCTCAGACATCGGCTTCAGGGATTACGACAGCTGGGTGGCAGTGCCCCACAACCCAAAGAAGGCCATCAGACAAGAGGCAATTACATTGTTCATAGCCTTTGAAGAGAAAGCAAAACTCAGACACTGGCCCCTTTAGGCTGTCTAGCTTGCTGGAACTATTACAATGTAGACAGGAAACTGTGCAGCCTGGAATGGAGTATTTCTTACTGATACATTTCCTTTTCACTAGCAGCGTCTCCAACAATTCCGGAGATCTGGACTCCTCTCCTCTCTGTACAACTCATAGAAAGAGATCAGTGTTTTGGCATGTCACAGTCTGGCCACACCTCTGCTGCACCCACTTGCTGCCAGATGAGTTATTCCAAAGCTGTAAAATTTGCATAACAACATAATTAACAAATATTCCAGAGATAACAAATTCACTATGTACATAAGACCAAGGAAAATGGTCCCTTGGTAACTATTGTACTTAATATCTGATCCTTGGCTCATGAGCCATCCAGGATGGGTAGAATTGTGGGACATGCTGCTAGCAGAAAGGAAATGATCCGTAAGACATTTTCCATTCTGCAGCCCAATGTCTCCCACAGTTTTGGATGTCTGGGAAGTAGCAAGCAGTGAACAGAAATAGGGAGGGTTAAGAAATAAAAGTTTGGTAGGAAAGAAGTGCCCCCTTTTTTGTGAGCTTGCTCAAAATTCTGCAGCACCTTTCTTCCAAAAGGTGTCATATGCAGAAGACAGAAAGTCCACCTTGTGGGGCTTAATGAAGGTGTTAAATGTAGACGAAGTGGCCACTTCTCAATTTTCCAAACTGGATACACTTGATTGTTCCACCTATGAGGTTGCTAAGCTTGTCATGGAGAGCACCTTGATTCCTTCTGGGACAGAAATGTTTGAGGATGTGTAGGCTTCCACAATACATAGTCTACTCTATCTAGCAATGAAGGACTTTGAAACTGAGTCCTTAGCATTTTAGGTGGAAGGACACAAATAAAGAGGCCAGGCTTCTTGTGGATTCTGTCCACTTGAGATAGATTTTCAACATACTTTTGACATCTAAGATGTGTCATGTCTTTTCAGCTGAATATTGTCGTTTTGAACAGAATGAAGGAAGCACAACCTCTTGGGATGTGTTGAAGAAGGAATTTATCTTAGGAACAAAAGATGCTGGTGTCCTCAGCACCAGTTTGTCCTGGTGGAACACACAGCACGTTTCCTATATAGACAAGACTGCCAGCTCCGACTTTCACCTAGCAGACATGATAGTTACCAAGAAACAAGTCTTAAATGGATAAATAAAAGGTTGACACTGAAGTTAAAGACTTGAAGGGATGGCTTGTTATGGCCCTAAAAACTAGTGGTAGATCCTACTTCGACAGTAGCAGCGCCAGCTCTTCCGGCGCCCTAGGCGGCGGAAGGTCCCGCCCCCAAAATTGAACGGACGGACGGGGCGCTGGCGCCCCCAAAATAGCAGCGCCCTAGGCGACCGCCTAGGTCGCCTAATGGGTTGCGCCGGCCCTGTACTTCGAGAAGTGTGGCCTGACCTCCAGTTTATATAATTGGACTGTTCGAAGGAATTTGGCTATCTGTGGACTGTCTGACAGAGAGCCCAAAGATCCTGCCAACAGCACACTACTAAGACTGGATACTTGATGTTCAATAAAAAGAACAGGAGTACTTGTGGCACCTTAGAGACTAACAAATTTATTTGAGCATAAGCTTTCGTGGGCTACAGCCCACTTCTTCGGATGCATAGAATCCATTCTATGCATCCGAAGAAGTGGGCTGTAGCCCACGAAAGCTTATGCTCAAATAAATTTGTTAGTCTCTAAGGTGCCACAAGTACTCCTGTTCTTTTTGCTGATACAGACTAACACGGCTGCTACTCTGAAACTTGATGTTCAATGGTACTTGGCTGAAGGCCTCTGTCTATGCCTTCTGGGAGGAAGTCCATATTTTGGGACTTCTAGGATTTGCATTGTGCTCTGGGCACCAGTTGTTGAATCTGGACCAGGTGGAAATGTGCACTTTTAGTGTCACTACTCTCCTAGATGAAAGCAATTCCTTAATGACTCTGGATAACAGACTTAGACCTTCAAGAGCTACCCTTTCAATATCCAGGCTGTTAGTTGAAGCCATTTTGGATCCGGATGAAGATAATGACTTTAAGAGAGGATGTCTGGTCTCCAAAGTTGCTGGAATGGGGGCTCCAATTTCAGTTCTATCAGGTCTGAGAACCAAGGGCTTCTTAGCTAATGAGAAGTTATCAGGATCACCATTGCCTATCCTCATTAAATTATCTAGACCATCTTCCTCAGTGGTTGAAATGAATGAAGTAAACTCTGCAGCCAAATATGCAAGAAGGCATCTGTTCCCATGGATCTGGGGTCTGCCTGTGAAGCATTTTAGCTTCTTTCCATTTGTACAATTTGTAAAATAGGTCAGTTGAAGACAGGCCAAATATCTGAATGACAGATCAAAAACTTCCTGATTCAGGCACCATTTGGAATTGTTGACCTTGTGCCTGCTGAGTCAGTTTAATTTTTGGTTCAGGTCCCCTCTGATGTGGAATACGCTGAGGAAAAGGAGGAAATATTCTGCCCACATCATTATTTCCATTGTTTCTGCATATAGTGACAGACTTCTTGTTTCCTCTGGGTTGTTTAAATATGTAACCATAGTCATATTATTTGACTGAACCAGAACTTGGTTCCCATCTAGGGTGGGCTGGAATCTGCACAGAGCTAGCCTGACCACTTTCAGCTCTAGGAGACTTACAGTGTGAGTCTTTTCCTCATGGCTCCAGTGGCACTGGGTTGTTTGCGTTTCCAACTGAGCTCCCCAGCCCTCCAGGCCAGCACTGGTTCTGAGGACTAGAGGATCTGGAAGGCAGATCGGCATGCCTTTGTCAACATTCTTGTGAGCTTACCACCAATGTAATAAGTTAAATACCCATGTTGGAACCCATACTTGATCTTTCATGTGTTCTGGAGAGCAGTCCCACATCTTAGAATGGAGGTCTGAAGACTTCTGATATAGGATTGTGCCCATTGAATCACGCTGTGCATGACACCAGGAGTCCTAGTGGTAGAAGGCATAGTGAAACGGAAGGCCTCCTGGCGCTCTGGAGGAAGAAACTAAACTCCTGGATTCGCTGAAGCCTTTTTAATGATGGGTAGATCTTTGCTATCAAGGTGTCTATTCCAACCCCCTGGTGGGTTACTTTGGTGGATTGAACCAGAATAAACTTTTTTTGGCATTGACAATGAAGCCATGCGCCTGGAAGAGATTCAATATATGAGGTGTGGCCCTGTGTGCAGTGGACTGAGATGGAGCTCTGATCAGAATATTGTCTAGGAAGAGTTACAGGTGAGTTCAGCTATTATCATCACCAACATCTTTGTAAAATTCCTGGGGCTGAGAACAGACCAAAAAGGAGTATTCTGTACAGATAATGTTTCCTGCCACAGGCAAGTCTCAGAAGTCTGCAGTAGCACAATTTGATGAGGATATGGTGATATCCGTTCACTAGAGCTACTGAAATCAAGAAGAGCCCCCGGAACAGTGATGACACCATAGAGACCAGGGTCTCCATCCAAACTATCATTTTCTTCATCCATTTGTTGAACCTTTTGAGGTCAAGAATGGCTCTGATACCCCCCATGCGCTTCTGTATAATGAAAAAGATGGAATAACACCTTTTCTTCTGAGGAACACTCTCCATCACTCACATATCCAAAAGATGAATGATTTTGTTTTGGATCCGATTGTGTTTTATGGGGTTGTTGGAGCTGGATGACTGCAGCTCGAGGGAGTATCCATGGCTTACTATTTTCCTGACCCACTTGTCTGTGGTCAATGAAAATGATTCCTTTAAGAAATGGGAAATCCTGTCCTCAGCATTAGTTCTGGGAGGAGACATATGTGATCTTTGTCATAAAGTGGCTTTCTGGGGAGGGTTGGATTTCGCCCTCCCCCGAACCTTCATTCCACTGCTTTCCCTTGGGGAATCCGCTGTCCCTTCGCTGGTACCTCTGTGAGGATGAGGAGTGAAATTAGCACTGCTCTCTCTGAAGGCCCATCTATATTCTCTCCTGAGGGCACATGGTGGGAAAGGGAGAAACTGTTTGGATGATTCCGCATTGTCAGCTACCACTGTATCCATCTTTTCTCCAAAAAGGAGGGAGCCTGTAAACTTAGGCAAGCATAGGACCTGCTTAGAGTCAGTATCTACCTTGTAGGTTTAGAACCATAGGTGGTCCTTGGCTACTGAGCTGGCTTGGGCTCAGGACTTCATTGTATCCATTGGGGCACCAGCTATAATCTATGTTGCTAGAAGAAAAAAAGATCATTTGGGAATTTAGGTTTTGAGGATAATGATTTGTATAAAAAAGTCTGCTCTACTTGAGTTTAAAAATATGTAAATAAACGCCAGCCAATTTTTCCTTTTTGTTAAATACATGAGTCTAAACTGTGGAATTAAGTCACAGCTAGAGGGAACTGGTGGGATGGAGGGGCCTGCCCCACTTGGAGTGCTTGGAGACACGGGGACTGTTTGATCACTGGGTTACTCCAATTTTATGCTCATGTAATTGAACTGAAGTCAGTTGAGTTTTACCAGGGTAAAGCTAGAGCAATACACTGATGAATCAGGCTCAACATGCTTCACATGCAAACAATGAACCAGATCCTCATTTAGTGTGCCAGTTTACACCTGCTACCAGAAGCACCAAGGGAAGATGGGCACCATGCTACCACTGGAGAGTAGGCAGCTAGCACTACTCTGTCTCTTGGGCCAACTCTATTGGCATGTGCAGAGGAGTTGGGGCCATGGTTCCCTTCCTCTCCATCTCAGTGGAGTCTAGTATCAGCAGTGGTGGGAGACAAAGTAATTCTTGTGTGACCGGGGTCCTAGTGGGGAGCCAGCTGTGGTCACTCAATAAGGGTGAACTGCAAAGAATGGGGCAGATAATTCCCATAAAGCTGGTGGATATTCGAATACTTAGATTTACCAAGCCAGCATAAAGCAGCTTCTTTATTTCCTTACTGGTTACTCAGAAGTCCAAACAGCACAGTTCCCTTGAAGTGATCCAGCCTCAGGCCTCCAGCCAGATACCCACCTCAAATCTGATGAAAATCTCTATAAATCTTATTTCATCATATAAAAGAAAAGGTTCTACCAATCCCAGAGGATCGGACACATTACTTCCCAGGTTACTGACTATTCCAGATCTTACCCAAATACACGCTACAGCCAATTCTTATTAACTAAACTAAAATTTATTAAAAAACAAAAGAGAGAGAGAGTATGCTTAAAAGATTAATATACCTACAGAAATGAGTTCAATTCATTGAGGTGCAGATTCATAGCAGAGATGGTGAGCTTTGTAGTTGCAAAGAGTTCTTTCAGAAATAGTACATAGGTTATAGTCCAATGTCCAAATATCATATTCAGGGCATACCAGCATAACTGGGACCTCAGTCTTGCGACTCAAACTTCCCCCGATGAAGCCTAAGCAGATCTGAGATGACAGAATCAGGACACAAGGATCTTTTATACAATTTCATGTCTTTTGACAAGTTGGGAGTTCAAAAGGTAATTACCATGACTTTGAAGAAGGTCCATCACTGGTACTTAGCTATACGAATTAATATAAGGCCATTTGCTTGTTTCTCCACCATTCACAGTACATTTCAAAGGGAGATGAATACCATGATATCCCATGTTTACAGTTTATATAAATGCTAGGATGTTCTTTTGATCTCTGAACTATCAGAATACAGCATAGACAGGGACTGTTGATTACATTGTCGACCCTACTCATACATATGTAAATACACAAAAACACAAACATTATCTCTCCACATGTCTTTTGAGGGTTATTTATTTTGCAGGATGTTTAACCCTTTCTAGACATGTGTCACACCTTGCATTCAAGGAAAGCTAAAGATTACCTTTACAACCTGGCCATTACCCCTTGTCACAGTTCAGGGCAACTGCACTTGTATTGCCAATCAATGTTTCCTTGAGGGCATCCACTTTAGGCCTGCAGCTCCTCAGCCATCAACTCTCTTGGGCAGATACCCTAGTCTCTCTCCCTCCTGACTAGGGGTTTACTGTAATCCAGGGCCTCCCACAAAACAGGACATCTGGGCTGCTCTCCTCTATGCAGCTCACACAAGCAGATCAGTTTTTTGGTGTTGCACAGTCTAATCTCACCTTGTCACCAAAATCAGAGAAGGAACTTGTTCACATAAAGAATGTAACTTGGTAGCCTTTAGAAATATTCTTTCTAAAGAAAAAGAGGATTCATTCTTCCTAGTGTGTAATTTTCCTTTAGGAGGTTGAGTTGTCCAAGATAAATCTGGAAATTATATGTATTGTGTTTTCCCATTAAATAAGTTGGTGTCTTTTATGAACCACATTTATTAAACACAATCCTTTACCTAGTTGGATACTAAAAAATTAATCAATTTCCAGGCAGATATTACAGGCCTGGCCAAGAATACAATCCAAACAGACAGAAGATTTCCTGTTTTACCACAATCCAAAAGGCCCTAGAAATTTTGAAAGAAGATTCAAAATAATGATCCCTCGTAGATTCCAGGAAGGTTACAATAGTCTAAGAAGAATCACAAAATTCCTTTCCTTTCTTTGACTAGGCCCAATGCACTAACATTACAGATTTTTAGACTGGTTTTGTTTTAAGAACTTAATTAAGGACAATGTCTACTTCACAAGGAAAATGAAGGCAGCTGAGACAGATCTATGGCTCTCAATCTTGGAATGAAGAATATTAGTAGTGTCAAAAAAAATTGTTTAACATGACATGATATAGTCAAAATATTTTATTTTAAAAATCATCAAGGGCAGCTGTTACTCAATACATATTGAATCATCTTGTCTTATTTTCTAGATCCCAGTGTCTTCTGTTTGTGTTGTAATGAACCAGTTTGTCATTTTGCCACTATTAACACGAAAATAAGATAAATGCTCAGTGTACTAATTAGAGGAACAGTTGTTTTCAATATAGATGTATTAGCCTGGAATCATTTTTCTCGTATATTGAAAACAGGAAGAGATTTTGGTCTAGAAAAATCAGATGAGTGGCATCAAAAGAGAATCTGAATAGATTAAAGAGATGAGAGGGGAAACGGGTACACCGCAGTGAAGTGATTTGCCCAAGGTCACAGCAGGTCAGCGGCAGAGTTGGGAATAGAGTTCAGGTCACCCCAGTTCTAATCCAGGTTGCTTCTCTGTATTAATCATTGTGTTCATGTCTCAGAAAGGTAGACTGAAAGGCTGAACCATGCTGCAACATCCTTAGATAAAACGGGGTGGTGTAATAACAGAGGGGCAGAGTTGCAGCCTCAGCTCTGAATTTCCTTGCTTTTGTAAATAAAGTTAATTCACTGTAACCCTCACATAACTGTGGTTAGTTTGTAAAGCTGTCAGACTGAAACATGTAAGAAGAGGAAAACTGTAAAATCGTTGTGGTTGTTACACATAATGCTTATACAGTGTTATTTTAAACAATCAAACAAACAAACAATCCCTAGGTTTAAAGAACTTTCACATATTGGCTTGGCAACTGAGGAGTGCTTGAGATTACTTACTGTAGCAGAAGGTTGATAACATATGGAATATTCAAAAAGAACTATTGATAACAGTTGTATTAATTCAGACAGCGACAAACCTTCATTTAATCTTTTGATGCAAGCTGCTACTCTCCTTCAGATGAGGCTGGATGAATGAATGTACTCTCATGCAAAAAATGCAGGAGGTTTGTTCATTTATCTCATGGCAACAGAGGGTTTGGTAGACTTAGTACACTCTGAGATCCCCCCAGACAAAGTAATGATCAGTGAGTATCTGGAAGGCCTGCATAAAGATAAGTTTAATTTGAAATGTATTTTTGGCAAGCTGGCCCATGCAAACTGCCCTTTGTAAAAAGTGAGAAATGAATTCATGTCTGAAAGACTTCCATCCTAATCCTCCCATCCCACAAATTCCATATAGCACACTGGCTGACACCAGAGCACACCCTAACCCTTTGTGACCAGCAGTGCCTCTGCAGTGTCCTGCCCCTGTTCTCCTCTTCTTTATTCCAAACAGCCTTAAGCTAGACATGCCCCTTCTTCCTGAGGTACTGTCCCTTCCTTGGGGGCCACTGTAAGTGAGCCTCCTTCCCTGCAGTTTAACTCTGTTCTTCCCCTTCTAGCTCTGTGCTTCCTTTGAGCTCTCTTTACTCTCACTCAGGCTTTATGTGGGGAGGGCTCTGCAGGAGCCAAACTTGTTCCTTGTAGCTGCTTCTGCCACTAGTCTCAGCTCCATGCAGTCTCCTGTTTTCTGAGCTTTCCCCAGCATACTGACAGGTTTCCTGCTTCTGGCAGTCTCAGTTACTCTCTCTGAGCCCTCCCTCTACTGAGCTTTCTGCAGCCTCTGAGACAGGGCTCATCCTGAAATCAGGACTGGCTTAGCCCCAGGCAAGCCACCCTATTACATTCCCTGTCTGGGGGAGATTTTCAAAAGTGCTTATTGGAGTTAAGTGCCCAGCTCCCATAAACTCACCCTTTATCTGTGAATCTCATTTATGTCACTCCCATAAATTCTGTCCCCATGTTGAGATTCTTCCACTATGGACATGGTATGAGATTGTGATGGCATAGCACTGCTGCTGATTTGGGTAGCATGTTGTCAGTTTACTTTGTTAAACCAAATGATACAGGATCCCAGAAAGAAAACTGCTCAATGATTGTAGCATGGTGGTGAAATGAAATCTCTAAATTTTCACAAGTACATTGCAGCCCTGTCCATAGTATGGAATAGATCATAATATTAGTATGCTAGAGAGATTCCATTTGCCATTAAAGCACATAGAATTATTCATAAAACAGTATTGCGGAAGTTATATCATCCAAGAAGGCAGTAGCTGGTGATTCTGGTTCAGTTAGGTCCAGTTGTCAAAATCCCTGCCTTGTACCAGGGTTCTAATACCCTGGTACATAGAGGTGTCCAAGCAATGAACCAGTTCTTCCCATAATATATGAACTAGCTTAGATGAAACAAATTTACCTATGTGTATCCCAAAATTGTTAATTTTTTTCTCCCCAAACATTTTGAACTTTCTGGTGTCATTTAAAATATTATGCATCCAGTTATTTTCATGGTATTTGCAACACATCTGAAAGCAAGATGTTCTGTAAACTTCTTTTGAAGTTCTGCTCATAAGAATTACAGTTTGAGTTTTGGCTCAGTAACATGCCAGTTAATTTGAAGAAAGGAAAAGGAAGACTGTTTGTAAAACTGGGGTTATTTAGTCTGCAAAAGACAAGAGTGAGGGATTTGATAGCAGCCTTCAACTACCTGAAGTGGGGTTCCAAAGAGGATGGAGCTTGGCTGTTCTCACTGGTGGCAGATGACAGAACAAGGAGCAATGGTCTCAAGTTGCAGTGGGGGAGGTCTAGGTTGGATATTAGGAAACACTATTTCACTAGCAGGGTGGTGAAGCACTGAAATGGGTTACCTAGGGCGGTGGTGGAATCTCCATCCTTATAGGTTTTTAAGGCCCAGCTTGACAAAGCCTTGTCTGGAATGATTTAGTTGGTGTTAGTCCTGCTTTGAGCAGGGGGTTGGACTAGATGACCTCCTGAGGTCTCTTCCAATCCTAATATTCTATGATTGTTCTTTGGATGCTGTGGGAGCTCGTTTGTGTTATACTCAAGTAGCTGGCAGTAAGGATACCTATGCAATCTGAAAGGGGTTGAGAAAACTAAATATTATGTGTGTGTGTGAAAAATATATCAATTAACCTGGGGAGACAGGAGATGAGAGAGAGAGAGACTATAGTATAAAAAGAACAGAAGAAAGACTCCAATTCATTGAATGAACTTGGATTAGGTCCTAGATGAAGTTTCAGCAAAATTTAATATTTCAGAATTTGAAAAATAAATGGGAAAAATTGACAGCATTTTCTCAAAATTCTTCCTATGTCATTTAAAAAATAATAATTGAAATTAAACTTTTTTACTGAGGTTTGGGATGGGTCAGCATGCTAAGCACTCTTACATCTGTGTGAATAAGTTATACCAAATGTATCTTATAACATGTGACTGTTTTTCTCTTTGCAAAATTATCCATGAGCAGACCGCCATTTTCTCAAGTGTAGCCAATATGCGAAATTATTCACCAAATAAATTCAGTGATAAATATTTGGTCCTTAGCTCATTCACATGTAAAAGGTTGTTGAGAGTAGTACTCGTGTTGTTTTCATTGTATTCACCAGGTTAAATGTTCTCTTCTGGTTAACAATTTTGTTTGGGGCTTTAAAATTTGCTTTTCATGAATATTCTGTAATGTCTGCTTTAATTTTGCTATCCCATGACTATTCCTGCTAGTGCTAGGCACTTTCCATACATACAAGAAAAGATGGTTCCAGGTCTCAACCCAGCCTGCTCAGTGGAAAATAAGAGGAAATGGATTTTTGATTTCCTAGCTTTCAGAGAATCAGGAGAATGATCTTTGACATGGGTTCAGCCAATGTTGTTGAACTAGGACATAGAAAATGATGATGGATTCCTGTTCCCAAGCTTTTACATTTTCTTCTTTCCAGTATATGATCTGCTCAGCTGCCTCCCAGCAGTGGGAGCAGGAGATAATCTGTATCATCAGAAGAAATCTAACGTAAATACTTGATTTGGATGGGATTGCTGAAAGTTTCTTCAAGCAACCCCTTAGCCTCACTAAGCTCATCATCAGAAGCAAGCTCCCCACAGACCAGAGTCTACCAACTCAAAGAGGCACCAGACAATGCCAGAACAACAGATGCAAAACCTGCAGACATATCTCCACTGCTACAATGATCAATACTCCCCCAACACACTTTCAAGATCTTTGGGTCCTACACGTGCCTACCACAACTGTGGTATAACTCATCCAGTGCACTAAATGCCCCAACAACAACTATGTGGATGAAACCAGATAATCACTCTGCTCACAAATGAATTCTCATGGAAAAATGATAAAAGATGAAAACATGACATCACTTGTGGGCAAACACTTTTCACAATGTGATCACTCCATATCTGACCTATCAGTCCTTATCCCCAAAGGAAACCTGCACTACACCTTAAAAAGATGAGCCTCAGAACTTAAATTCATAACTTTGCCAGACCCTAAAAATCATTGAATGAATAGACACACTGGATTTATGGCTTATTACAACAATCTGTAACTCATTATCCCCTCTTTTGGTCTTATGACTGCAGAGGTTTTAATGGACCACTTCATCTTGAATAGTCCCATAGAATATGTGCTAACTACTTATGCTAAACAATCTGTTCCAACTTGTATTTAGCTGTGACATTCTGAGTACCTTTCCCAGACATGAAGAGCTTTGTGTAAGTTCAAAAGCATGTCTCTCTCACCGACAGAAGCTGATCCAATAAAAGATACCGCCTTTCCCACCTTGTTTGTCTAATATCCTGGGACCAACATGGCTACACCACCGCAAAGTGCCAAGAATATACATTTTCCCACAGTGATTTATTTGCATTTTGCAATGAACGCAAACATCATAGCTTTGAAGAAATGATCCAAACAAATGTTGCTGTATTCTTAGGGAAGAGCATCCTGATGAGGAAGACATAGGATGAACATAACTAAGCTCTGTCCTACACTACAGACCTATATCGATATAACTACATTGCTCAGGAGCATGAAAAATCAACCTAAACCGCCGTGTAGACAGTTGGAGACTCGGATGCAGTGTTTTAAGCATAGACTTGTCTTTAATATTCATCAATGTGACTAGAGTAAGCAGAAAGTTTTCTTTGTGATTTGAGGTTGAAAAACAGTGTTCACTTTGCAGATTTGGGGATATCATAGCATGACCTCCTCAATTACTGCCTGATATACTTTATCAGAAGGCTTACATTCACAACTGTGATATCAGCCTCAATATCACTGTCCTTCACTCTATCAGTTTCTTTCTACATTTTTCACTACTGGAGACTTGCACTCAGAGAAGGTATATAGAAAAAATACGTACACTCCTCTGCATGTAGTGCCAGCTAGAGCCTTAGTTATTCCAGCTGTTTTCTTTGCTGATAATCCTGTCCTTAATGTTTGTTTTACATTTTGGTGGATTAGGCTCCTATTTTTTTTCAGATTATTAACAAGAATGAAGTATCACATTTATATTCCTTGGCATACTAGTGCCTTAAATCATACATGATATTTCCAGGAATCTTGACCTGATATCTTCAAAAACAGAAGAACTTGTGGTGCAGCTAAGAAAAAACAAACATTACTGGACAATCTCTTCATGCTTGACAGATAATGCTGAGATTATTATACCAAAGTGCAGTTGCTAATTCAATATCTGACTTCCACTTTTGCAGATTCCTATGAATCTTTCATCCAGCTGTTCACAGCAAGCTACTTCAGAATAATGGACATAAGAATTTAAGAATAACAAGAATGGATTAGACAAAAAGTGGTCTGTCTAGTCCAATTTTTCTGTCATTGACTCTGGCCAATTGCAGATGGTTCAGAAGAAGGTGTAAGAAAACCCTGTACTTGGTAGTTTGGGAGTATCCCAGTAAATTCCTCCCTAAAATCCAAGAGTTTGAGGCTGGCATAAGCCTTAAAGTGGAAGAGTATATATCCCTTCCAAAACATGGGGGATTTTTTGTTTTTAGTATTTACCAATATATCTCAGGATATATAAAAGGTCTAATTCCTCTTTGAATCCTGCTACATTTTTGCCTCAATTATACATAGTGGCAATGAGTTCCACAGGCTTATTGTACACTGTGTGAAAAAATGTTTTCTTTTATCATTTGAATTTGCCACTATTCAGTTACACTGAATGTCCCTTTCATCTTGTATTATGAGACAGCGTGACTAGAAGATCTAGTTCTACCTTATCCACCATTCATTTTGTGCATTTCTGAATGTGATGTGCCATTTCAACACTGGCTACAGAAAATTCTATTTCAAGATCAAGCAGGAAATGCATTGCCTGGCCAGCAACCATTCAGTGTCCCATTTTTATTCTTCCTCAATATAGTCTGAATAGAGCTGGCTGAAGCTCCTTGCTGCGTCACCTGTTTTAGACAAAATGCCAACAGTTCATGCATTATTTCCTAACCATTTAGTCTGAGTTAAGAGTCATCTTAATATGAATTGTACCATTTACTGCTTTGTGAAAATTCTTTGTTATCAATTGGATCTTTCATAAGTTCAAAGTCACTTTTCATGTGGTGAGGTTTCGGCCTCTGGGGACATTTGTAGCCTGGAGGGTAGAGGAAAGATGAGGAAGATTTGCTTTGCTTCACTGCTTTCCTCTCTCATTTACTTCAAAGAGTAGCAACTGGCTCCCTTCCCTGTTTGCTGACTGTAGTGTAGTGCTCTTGAAGCAACTGTCATGGCTACAATTTTTTTGGAGCATCACACTGTGATTTATTCCTGCATATTGTATTAACTGAGTTATGCTCCTGCCCTGTGTACTTGTCACACCACCTTCCCACTTGAGTTCTGCCTTTTCCTGTAGTATATTAACTTCTGCTCTGTCATGCTAATGAAGTGTCCTGGATCTGGTCCTTGAGCATCATACTCAGAGGAGTAACTATGAATTGTGAAAGCATAAGTTCACCTTGTGATACCCTGGCACCCCAATATTCACCACTGTCATATAATTAGGATATGTTTTGTACAAAGTATGCCTAAAAGTTTGAGCTTCTAGACATTAATATCTCGTTGGATTTTATGTGTTGTCGTCATATCTGAAGTTATGAAGTTTGGCTATGTATGTGTTACTAAAACATGTTGTGAGGTTGAAAACACCCACAAGCAGCCTTTCATGTAAAACAGTAAAAAGGCCAAACAGTGTTAATGGTTTATTGAGGAAATGCACATAAGCACAAGGATTACCCCAGGAACTAGGTACAATAGAAACCTCTCAGAGCTAGCACTACACAATGGGAACTGTTTGACCCAGGTCACAGCAAAAGAGATTTCCAGCAAGTGGGAAGAAGATATAAAAGGGGGACAATGATATAATGATGGTACCTCACTCTCCCTACAACAACACACCTGCTAACACGTGAGGAATAAAGACTGAACGGGAGGAAGTGATGGTCCTAGGCTAATGGATTTTTAGCCTGTGTATGAAAACCTGGGAAAGCCAAGGCAGCTTATGCCTTAAGAACCTGCCAGCCTGTTTATCACTCAGGGTAAGAATTTGCTAATTCATATCCTACCTATCTAGTGTGTTAAGATCAGTTTGCGGTTTTGTTTATTTACTAAGATAATCTGCTTTGATCTCTTTGCTATCACTTATAATCACTTAAAAGCTATCTTTTGCAGTTAATAAACTTGTTTTTGTTTTGAATAAAACCAGTGTGTAGAAATCCTAACTGGGGGCAGAAAGCTGTTGAATATATTCCTCCACATTAAGGGAGAGGATGAATTTCATGAGCTTACGCCGCATAGTTCTTTGTATAATTTTGGGTTTACCCTTCAAAGGGGGGTGTGCACTTGAGTAACTGGGCAGTTCCTAAACTGAGCCTTCACATGCAGAGCTGATCTCAGCATCTGTGTGTGAAGCTGCAGCCGGGTGTGTCCCTACCTGTGTGTATGTTGCTGAAAGAGCAAGAGCTAGAGCTTGGCAACTTATCACAGCAACACAGTGTGAGAGGGAGCCCAGGCTAGTGGGTCAGGAGGGCTCAGTGGTACCCCAGTTGCAGGCAGCACCCTGAGGGGGGGAACCCATCACACACCTTTTAGGAATGTAAGAGTTTAAGCAGTTAACTGATAAGCTTGATGCTTATCGGTTTCTGTTAACAATTAAACTCCGGCCAAGGTCCCAACTGCCCAACTGCCGCCCCGCATGTCTGGGGTCCCTCTGGGCTGCCAGCCCTGCAGCCAGAGTCTGTCCCGGCTGCCAGCACCATGCCTGGGGCTCTGATGCCTCCCGGCATCCCAGCTGCCACCTGGTGTCAGGGCTCTGCTGCCACCCAGCATCCTGGCATTCCAGGGGTCCCTCCAGGCTTCTGGCCCCATGCCTGAGGTCATGGCTGCCATCCTGCTGCTTCCTGGCATCCCAGAAGGCCTGGGTTCCCTCCGGGCTGCTGGCCCCACGGCCGGGGTTTGTCCTGGCAGCGGTGATCCCTGCATGTGGGGCAGCAGTGGGGATCCCTGGGCGCGGGGGCAGAGCCCCATGTAAAACATGGGGGTGCTGCAGCACTCTCTGCACCCCTAGTTCCCCGGGTAAATGTTTAACTGTGTAACCAACATAATTTTAATCGGTGACACGGTTACTATTTTTACACATTATTTGCATCCCTAACACCTTTCCAATTGAATTGTGGCAGGGAGTGGCAAATCTACTTCATACTTTTTTATGATGATTTATGTAACACCTGAGCACTGGCAATTCATTGACACAACAGTATATAAGCCTGCATACCCAAAGCCAAATTGTCAGCCATTGGGTGAGATTTTTGAAGGAGCCAACTTTTTTTTTTTCAAGGCACATCATATATTTAAACGTCCAAATCCTTGGAACTGTGGGCTCAAAATATGTGGGCACTAGCTCAGCACAAAAAGGGAGAAATCCCTATAGGACCCCAATTCTACTACTCTTAGGCAATGCCTACACTAGAGACCTTATAGCAGCACGACTCTACCGATGCAGCCACACTGCGGTAAGATCGCTGGTGTAGCCACTCTATGCCAATGGGAGAGAGCTCTCCTGTTGGTAGTTATGTCAGTGGGAGAAGCTCTCCCGCCAATGTAGCACTGTGCACACTACCACTTATGCCAGCAAAATGTATGCTGGAATAAGTGGTAGTGTTTTTTCACACCCTGAGCGACATAAGTTATGCCAACATAAGTGATAGTGTAGACATGGCCTTATTCACATTGGGTAGTAGCTTATCCCCTGTACTTCATTAGGATAACTTGTTGAGTAAGGGTGGCCCAATATCTCTACCACAGAGTCTCAATCTTCTACAATTAAATCTTTTGAGTTTCACAGAACTTCTGACCCATATGTAACAATAGCAAGACAGTTCATCTGCAGTCAGTGTCCTCTGTCTCATAGGGAGATATCTTTCTTTTAGCAAGTATAGTGCTCATGAAATGTGCCAGCTTGACAGCCCCAAGGAATGGAATCCTCCAATTAATTGACAAAACCAGCACGGCATGAGCATCAGCAGTGCAAATTTCTTCAGACTACCCCTGCTATCATGCCTCGTCATCACTGACTTGGAGGGAAGAGGGAGTACTTCAGACTCCATCCCTATACAATCCTTGGATTCCCTGCTAGGTCTGTCAATAAGCATGCCAAGCAGAGGGAGAGTAGCTTTAGTGGTGGGTTTTGATCAATTGGAGGAAATCCAGAGAAGAGCAATGAAAATGATTAAAGGTCTAAAAACATGACCTATGAGGGAAGATTGAAAAAAATGGGTTTGTTTAGTCTGGAGAAGAGAAGACTGAGGGGACATAACAGTTTTCAAGTACATAAAAGGTTGTTAGAAGGAGGAGGGAGAAAAATTGTTCTCGTTAACCTCTGAGGATAGGACAAGAAGCAATGGGCTTAGATTGCAGCAAGGGTGGAATAGGTTGGACATTAGGAAAAACTTCCTAACTGTCAGGGTAGTTAAGCACTGGAATAAATTCCCTAGGGAAGTTGTGGGAGATTTTTAAGAGCAGATTAGACAAACACCTCTTAGAGATGGTCTAGATAATATGGCAACTCCAATCTTTTCTTGTGCTGTATATTTATGCCTGCCTACTGTAATTTTCACTCCATACATCTGAAGAAGTGGGTCATAGCCCACGAAAGCTTATGCTCTAATAAATTTGTTAGTCTTTAAGGTGCCACAAGACTCCTCGTTGTTTTAGATAATACTTAGTCATCTAGAGACTGGACTAGATGACCTCCTGGAAAGAAACCTCAAAGAATTTCAGCCAAAAACTGAAATAGCTGGATTCTGAAATGTTGCTGTAGTACCCATGTGAGTTCCAATTCCGATGTCTCATGCTTAAGACCCTGAGAAAATTGTGGATTTTTTTTTTTAAATTCACTGCAGTGTCATGGTTAAATGTTTGAATTTCATGGAATATGCATGGCCACGGAGTCCTCCCCAACTGCTGAGATTTTTCCAATAGTGAAGAGATGGAAGTGGACACATGGCTCGTAGTGTGTGGCAGAAGTGTGTCGGAGCAGCAGGTCAGGGCAGGGTGAACTTAGCAGCTAGTTTTATTCTGTGCTGTCTCCCCTGAACATGCCAGGGACTGTTGTTGGGTAGGCTGAGACAGAGGTCCTAATTGCCCTATTGTTAGCACCATCTCCCTGTGACTGCTGGCTGGACAGGAAGCAGCTGTGGCAGCCTGGGCTGGAGCTGAGTGTGGTGCGAGCAGACCCTGATCCCTGTCCCATGCCTAAGCTGTTCTTGCTGCTCATCCGGGTGGTATTAATAAACTGGCCATCAGTGAGACACTGCCCCCTCCCCAGCCCACCACACCACCTTACTTCAACTGACCCACCACCACCCTACCTCCCTCAGGATGGGACTGGGCCTACCTGCCACTCCCTACCCTGCAGCCCCCTTCTGGATGTGGCTACCTGGCCCACCTCCCCATTCCCATCTGAGATGGGACCAGCCCAGGCTGCCATAGCCTTGGGATGGGACTGGTCGGCCTGCTGAGCCCAGCCCATAGACGTGACTGGGGACCTGAGGCACCGAAACTGCAACTCTCAAGGAGCAGCATGGCAGCATATCCAAATCAAAAATATCTTGACTGGAATGTTTCAGGTTTCACCAAACACTTGTTTGTTTTCAAGCATTTCATTTTTTTGACAAAACGTCAGATTTGTGCAGAAAGCAGACACCTTTTCACAGACAAAATGTGTTTCATCAAAAACTCACTTTTTCATCAAGTTGCAGGTTAGATAGAAAATTTTCAACCAGCCCTACTTATTCCCATTCTATTCTCCTATTCAACTCTGTATTCACCCAGTGTGCAAAACACTTTCTAACAATGGGCCAGATACTCAGCTAGTGTAAACTTGTTTAGCTCCATTGACTTCAATGGAACTATGCTAATTTACATCAGCTAAGAATCTAGCTCAGAGTTGTTTGCTTTGCAGTGCCCAACAACCTTTGAAGAGAAATCCTGCATATAAATTATAGAACAAGGTAACTTTTTGTCTTTTTGAGTGGTATCATGATCTTGTCTTCATCAAGGGGCCACCATTTTTAAATCAATGAATGATTAATATCATCCCAACTGATCCTCTACTCTGCAAAAGGCCTCTTTAAACTTTAACTATTCTTCTGACAGACAGCTACAGTGGCACAGGAGCCAGCAAACAGAGCTGTAAACAGGGGAGTTTGAGTGGGAGTTTGCAAGGGGAGTTTGTGGGGAAGACTAAGAGGCAGACAGAGGAACGGACAGGATAGTGAAGGGAGTGTGTGGTGTTCTGGAGCTTGTTGGGGGTTTGTTTTGCTGTGGGTGGTGGTGTTGTGGTTTGGTTTGTGTTTCCCAGATTTACAGGATTTAGGTGGGAAGCCTATGACAAATACAGAGGCAGCAGTGGTAGTGACCCAAGCAGTGGAAGACACAATGAAGATGACTGGATGTGGAAGCTGCAGCATGTACATGATCCTGGAGACAAAAAGAGTTTCGTCTGCATGAAGTGTCGCCTGAGAGAGCTGATGGAAGAAAAGATTCGAGGATTGGAGATGCAGTTGGAAACTCTGGTTGAGTTTAGAAGGGGGTTTGAGCAGATGATGGAGCAAAGACATGACGAGTTTGAAGGGAAAAGCTCTGACTTGCAGATGGAAGCAAGACCAAAGAACTCTGAGGGGAGACTGCTGGGTGAGGACAGTGGACAGTGGAAGCATGTGACTAAGCGAACCAGGCAGAGGAAAAGACGGGCTAGTGAAGGAGAAATAGAACTCAGGAACAGGTTTGGAGAGTTGGAAAATGAAGAAGGGGCAGAGCAGGTGGTCGCTGAAGGTGAGAGGGCAAGGAAGAAGAGAAGAGCAGCTAGTCCTATAGGAAGAGGGGAAGAGTCAATGGAGATAACAACACCAAATATGAGCGGGGGATTGCAAGGGAGAAAAGGAATCGAGAGGCCTTCAGCCAGAGGGAACAGGGGATAGACCGGAGAATCGCACCATCACCAGGAAAAGGCAGGTCTATGTGTTTGGGGACTCCTTACTGAGAAGAATAGACAGGCCTGTAACCAGAGCTGATCCAGAGAACAGAAGGGTGTGCTGTCTGCCGGGTGCTAAGATACGGGGTGTGGACCTGAGGCTGAAGAGGATCCTAATGGAAGCGGGAAAGAATCCACTGATTGTCCTTCATTTGGGAACAAATGATATGGCTAGATTCTCGCTGGAACATATCAAGGGAGACTATGCCAGGCTGGGGAAGACGCTTAAGGAAATCGAGGCTCAGGTGATCTTCAGTGGGATTCTGCCTGTTCCTAGAGAGGGGCAACAAAGGTGTGACAAGATTATGATGATCAACAGATGGCTCAGGCAGTGGTGCTATAAGGAGGGCTTTGGGATGTATGGCCACTGGGAGGCATTCATGGACAGAGGACTGTTCTCTCGGGATGGACTTCACCTGAGTAGGGAGGGAAATAGACTTCTAGGATGGAGGCTGGCACAACTGATTAAGAGAGCTTTAAACTAGGAATTGGGGGAGATGGTCGGGAGATGTCCAGGTAATCTCCACACCGGATTTTAACATTGAGAGGGAAGAAAACGAAGTAAGAAAGGATACAGACGTGGGTAGGAGAATGGACATAAGGAAGAAGGGTAGTGTAGATACCATTCTAATAGGTGATACTGGGGGTAGAATGTCTGGGGCTAATCGGGTAAAGAACGTGAGCGAAGCCAAACAGCAAAAATTAACATGTTCGTACACTAATGTGAGGAGCCTAGGTAACAAAATGGAAGAACTAGAGTTACTGGTGCAGGAAGTGAAACCAGATATTATAGGGATAACAGAAACATAGTGGAATAGTAGTCATGACTGGAGTACTGGTATTGAAGGGTATGTGCTGTTTAGGAAAGACAGAAATAAAGGCAAAGGTGGTGGAGTAGCATTGTATATCAATGATGAGGTAGACTGTAAAGAAATAAGAAGTGATGGAATGGATAAGACAGAGTCTGCCTGGGCAAAAATCACATTGGGGAAGAAAGGTACTAGAGCCTCCCCTGGGATAGTGCTTAGGATGTGCTATAGACCACCGGGATCTGATCAGGATATGGATAGAGACCTTTTTAATGTTTTTAATGAAGTAAATACTAATGGGAATTGTGTGATCATGGGAGACTTTAACTTCCCAGATATAGACTGGAGGACAAGTGTTAGTAATAATAATAGGGCTCAGATTTTCCTGGATGCAATAGCTGATGGATTCCTTCACCAAGTAGTTGCTGAACGAACAGGAGGGGATGCCATTTTAGATTTGATTTTGGTGAGTAGTGAGGACCTGATAGAAGAAATGGTTGTAGGGGACAACCTTGGTTCGAGTGATCATGAGCTAATTCAGTTCAAACTAAATGGAAGGATCAAGAAAAATAGATCTGTGATTAGGCTTTTTGATTTCAAAAGGGCTAACTTTAAAAAAAAAAAAGGAAATTAGTTAGGGAAGTGGATTGGACTGAAGAACTTGTGGATCTAAAGGAGGAGGAGGCCTGGAATTACTTCAAGTCAAAGTTGCGGAAACTATCAGAAGCCTGCATCCCAAGAAAGGGGAAAAATTCATAGGAAGAAACTGTAGACAAAGCTGGATGAGCAAGCATCTCAGAGAGGTGATTAAGAAAAAGCAGAAAGACTACAAGGAATGGAAGATGGGAGTGATCAGCAAGGATTTTATTGAGGTCAGAACATATAGGGATAAAGTGAGAAAGGCCAAAAGCCATGTAGAGTTGGATCTTGCAAATGGAATTAAAACCAATAGTAAAAGGATCTATAGCCATATAAATAAGAAGAAAACAAAGAAAGAAGTGGGACCGCTAAACACTAAGGATGGAGTGGAGATTAAGGATAATCTAGGCATGGCCTAATATCTAAACAAATACTTTACCTCAGTCTTTAATGAGGCTAATGAGGAGTTTAGGGATAATGGTAGGATGACAAATGGAATGAGGATATGGAGGTAGATATTACCATATCCGAGGTAGAAGCCAAACTCAAACAGCTTAATGGGACTAAATCGGGGGGCCCAGATAATCTTCATCCAAGAATATTAAAGGAAATGGCACATGAAATTGCAAGCCCATTAGCAAGAATTTTTAATGAATCTGTAAACTCAGGGGTTGTACCGTATGACTGGAGAATTGCTAACATAGTTCCTATTTTTAAGAAAGGAAAAAAAAGTGATCCAGGTAACTACAGGCCTGTTAGTTTGACATCTGTAGTATGCAAGGTCTTGGAAAAAATGTTGAAGGAGAAAGTAGTTAAGGACATTGAGGTCAATGGTAATTGGGACAAAATACAACATGGTTTTACAAAATGTAGATCATGCCAAACCAACCTGATCTCCTTCTTTGAGAAGGTAAAAGATTTTTTAGACAAAGGAAACACAGTGGATCTAATTTACCTCGATTTCAGTAAGGCATTTGATACGGTTCCACATGGGGAATTATTAGCTAAATTGGAAAAGATGGGGATCAATATGAAAATTGAAAGGTGGATAAGGAACTGGTTAAAGGGGAGACGACAACGGGTCATACTGAAAGGTGAAGTGTCAGGCTGGAGAGAGGTTACTAGTGGAGTTCCTCAGGGATTGGTTTTGGGACCAATCTTATTTAATCTTTTTATTACTGACCTTGGCACAAAAAGTGGGAATGTGCTAATAAAGTTTGCGGATGACACAAAGTTGAGAGGTATTGCCAATACAGAGAAGGACCAGGATATCCTACAGGAAGATCTGGATGACCTTGTAAACTGGAGTAATAGTAATAGGATGAAATTTAATAGTGAAAAGTGCATGGTCATGCATTTAGGGATTAATAACAAGAATTTTTGTTATCAACTGGGGACGCATCAGTTGGAAGTAACAGAGGAAGAGAAGGACCTCGGAGTATTGGTTGATCACAGGATGACTATGAGCCGCCAATGTGATATGGCCGTGAAAAAAGCTAATGAGGTCTTGGGATGCATCAGGTGAGGTATTTCCAGTAGAGATAAGGAGGTGTTAGTACCGTTATACAAGGCACTGGTGAGACCTCATTTGGAATACTGTGTGCAGTTCTGGTCTCCCATGTTTAAAAAGGATGAATTCAAACTGGAACAGGTACGGAGAGGGCTAATAGGATGGTCTGAGGAATGGAAAACCTGTCTTATGAAAGGAGACTCAAAGAACTCAGCTTGTTAACCTAACCGAAAGAAGGCTGAGGGGAGATATGATTGCTCTCTTTAAATATATTAGAGGAATAAATACCAGGAAGGGAGAGGAATTATTTAAGCTCAGTACCAATGTGGACACAAGAACAAATGGATATAAACTGGCCATCAAGAAGTTTAGACTTGAAATTAGATGAAGGTTTCTAACCATCAGAGGAGTGAAGTTCTGGAACAGCCTTCCAAGGGGAGCAGTGGGGGCAAAAGCCATATTAAGACTAAGCTTGATAAGTTTATGGAGGGGATGGTATGATTGGATAGCCTAATTTTGGCAATTAATTGATCTTTCACTATTAGCGGTAAATATGCCCAATGGCCTGTGATGGGATGTTAGATGAGGTGGGATCTGAGTTACTACAGAGAATTCTTTCCTGGGTGTCTTGCCGGTGAGTCTTGCCCACATGCTCAGGGTTTAGCTGATCGCGATATTTGGGGTCGGGAAGGAATTTTCCTCCCGGGCAGATTGGCAGAGGCCCTGGGGTTTTTTTGCCTTCCTCTGCAGCGTGGGGAACGGGTCACTTGCTGGAGGATTCTCTGCACCTTGAAGTCTTTAAACCACAATTTGAGGACTTCAATAGCTCAGACATAGGTTAGGGGTTTGATACAGAAGTGAGTGGGTGAGATTCTGTGGCCTGCGTTGTGCAGGAGGTCAGACTAGACGATCATAATGGTCCCTCCTGACCTTAAAGTCTATAATTCTATGATTCTGGCTGAAGAGAAATGTAATAAAAAACATTGTTCCCTACTTTGAATCTGCAAAGAGGATTCTTTTATACAGCTCACTATCTTTTTATAAAGTTTGAACTACTAAAGATCCAAAAATAAATTAAAAAAAAAAGTTATCTTCTCAGATGGGTAGGCTGTGGAGCAAAAGCCAATCACTGTGGTATTTTAGACTTTCATCAGTTACACAAAAGGTTGGAACTGAGCACTGATTGATGGGTTAAGCTCATGGAGAATGCAATAAGGATGCTGAAGGAAGACAAAATGAAACTTAAGCAAAGTGTTTGTAAACTTTTTTGAAAATAACTGGTAAAAATCCCATTGATTTCAATAGCAGAAGGATCAAGCCCTAAAATTTCCCTTTTGCCATGATAGTGCCTTAATGTACTGTATGTATTTTAATTTGGTCATAAACTAGCAGTATTAGTAATTATGGGGCAGATCTTCAGCTGGTATAAATGAATGTAAGAAAAGATCTGATTTAGGGGAAAACAATTTGCATCGGATGACAATCTGGCTAGAAGTCACTTGCCTCCATCTTCAGAAGGGCTATATCATATATTCTGCTCATTAATAAAGCTGAAAAGCAATTGCTATTTAAAAGATACCTTTTTGTCCTCTGTGTCTTAGCATCCATTAAGCATGCTATTTATCTTGTACAGATAAAGTATCCTAGAGACAGTGTCAAATTCTGCAGTTATTTATGTCCCAAGCAATTCAACAAATTACAGTTGGCTGTAAATCAGCATAGAATTTGCCCCACATACCCTAGGCCAGTTCTGCTCCTTTGCCATTTAAAATTGTGTACATATCAAGCTTACATATTTGATTCAAACATGGTAACAGAATCATTCTATTAAATTTCATATGAGTCTAATATTTTGGGACTTCTTTTCGCTAGATAAAGTCACAGAGGAGATTGCAAATACTCCAATACATTTTGATTAATGGTATTCCAGCCTGCATGTGGCCATAGGTAGCATAGGTATTTATTTTGCTACTCTTTCATTTACTATATGCTGGGTTGTTTCACAGTCTCCCTCAATAGTTGAATGCTCTTGTCCAAAATATATAAAATCCACTTTCAGAAACTTCAACAGGAGCACAGTGGCAGGGAAATGAATTTTTTTGGCTTCTCATTGTCTTAATATATTACCCAATTTTAAATACATGGTAATTCCTTAATTAAAATATGCCAAGTGAATGAGATTTGTTCTCAGTTTTAGTATCATGTGACTCTAAATAGATACATCATCATTGATTAGTATTTCAGTAGCAATTAGACAGTCCAACAGAGATCAGGGTCCTGTTATGTTAAGTGCTCTACATCCTCATCGTAAGAGACAGCCCTTGCCCCCCAAAAAGCTTACAATCTAAAAAGACAAGAAAGACAAGGGATGGGCAACTCAACTTAAGCAAAATTCCCATTGATCTCAGTGCAGCCAGGATTTTTTTCCAGTGAATTTAGTGATTTAACCAAGGCCACACAGAATGAGTTTGACTCAACCACAAAGCTACTCTTCCTCATGAAACGAGCTCAGGGTCTATTGGAGCAGAATGGTATTCTTGTACAGTAGAGATTCTGCCTTTTGGAAATGATTCTGATTGTTTTGGCCAGTAGTTTTCAAAACCAGAGATCCAAAGAATCCTTCTCGGGTCTCTTCAGAATTAAGGCCCTGATTCAGAAGTCCATCCCTATTTATCATAGATTCATAGACTCCAGGACTGGAAGGGACCTTGAGAGGTCATCGAGTCCAGTCCCCTGCCCTCATGGCAGGACCAAATACTGTCTAGACCCAGTAGCGGCGCCAGCTCTGCCGGCGCCCTAGGCGGCAGAAGGTCCCGCCCCCGGAATCCCGCCCCCAACAGCGGCGGTGGAAGATCCCGCCCCCAAATTTCTACGGGCGTGCGTGGCGCCGGCGCCCCCAAAATCGCAGCGTCCTAGGCGACCGCCTAGGTCGCCTCATGGGTTGCGCCGGCCCTGTCTAGACCATCCCTGATAGACACTTATCTAACCTACTCTTAAAGATCTCCAGAGATGGAGATTTCACAACCTCCCTAGGCAATTTATTCCAGTGTTTTACTATCCTGAGCATTTAAGCACATACTTAATTTTAAATACATGTTAAATACACTGAGGGATGGATTTAAGCATGTGTTTAAATGCTATGCTGACCTGGAACCCAAGTGTTGTGAGAGCCAAACAGTGCAGAATCCAAGCACTCTCTTTCTTAAGAAATGCTCTACAGAATCCAAAAATTGACTGGTCTCACACCTCTTCTTCTCAAGGGGGGAAAGCTAGAAAAATGCATGGAAGAATGAAAAGTATCAGCAGAATTGTCAAAAGGAACTTTGTGCAACAGTTTTGGTTTATTTTAGTTCAGATTAAGTGGAACACGTGGCTTTTCTGCCACAGTGCCTTAGCTTGGAAAAGACTAGCCCTATGATGTCGAACCTCATAGTGCAGTTAATACTGCTCATTAAAATAGGCAAATGTGTTTTTCTTCTACCAGCAGTAATTATGTATTGAAATGTTCCATCCAAATCAAGTAGCAGGGCACATGTTGTTATGACAGCTAAATTTACAGCAGAAGATCATAATCAAGAGAATGGAAGGGAGAAAATAAAGCATACCATCACTTTGATTACGCAGTAGTTAGATAATAGAAGCCCAGACTGGGACTATCTGAAGAGCAGATTTAAAAGGTGCAAAAGAGAGACTAAATTTAAACAAGACTATTTCTAAGCTAACTTTTGGTAAAAACATGTGTGGAGTGGCACCTGGTGGACTTTAGACAGCCCAGGGGCCTGTCTAAAGTTACAGCATTCTCCCTAGGCTGTACCACTCCTGCCAGGTCCCGACCTGGCACATTCCTCCCTCCACTGGCAGGACTCCTACTCTAGAGCTTGCAAGGAGGAGTGGGGGACGGGGTCCTTAGAAATCAGTCTGTGACGTGGGAATCCTCCCCCCATCAGTAGTTTGGGTGAATACAGCCCCTATATGCCAGTCTGTCCTTTTTACCTCTCTCTCTCTCTCTCTCTCTCTCTCTCTCTCTCTCACACACACACAAATACACACTAAATTAAGTGTAACCACTCCAGAAAGAGGCACAGCTCATTGAAAACCATTGCTCAATGGACAGCAGCAATAAAAAAAAAAGTTAAATAAAATGTAGAGGGCATAAAAATGGACTAGAAAACAATACTGAGAATATTATATATACCGATGGTACACCTTCACCTTTCACACTGCTCATGTCTCTAAAATATTATACAACAAAAATGGAAGTCTAGAGGCAGGTGGTAAAATTAATTGGAGGCATGTTAAGACTTCTACATTAAGAGCTAGATACACAATGGGACTTAGGTGCCTACCTACCACTTTAGGCACCTAAGTCCAACATTTCAGTGTCACTGGCATTCACAAGTCCCCCCACCCAGCTGCCACCCAACTCATTTGGCATCTAAATTACCTCAGTAAAAGTTCCCTCCGTGCCTAGATGTCTGGGTATGTGCACTACAGCTTCATTCTAGGCATCTGGATGCCTAAGCTCCACAAAGCAGAAGATAGGCAGAGAAACACCTATCTTACCTGCAGGGCCCAATCTGGAAGCCATGTCTGAGGCTGTCTAGCAGATTGGGTCCCATTCAAAATCTGCCTGGAAGAGGCACTGTCTACCTTCAAGCTCAGTGGTTAGAGCACTCAGGATATGGGAGACCCAGGTTTAAGTCCCCCTCCACCTGATGGGGAGAAATATTTGAACAGGGGTCTCCTACTTCTCACAGGAGTGCTGTAGCCACTGGACTATGAGATATCATGGGTCTGAAGCTTCCTCAATCTCCCCCCGTTGAAGTTGTTCCACTTTGGATAACTAATTAGAGAGTTATTGCAGCAGGGAAATGGGATCCTGAGTCTCCCACCACCAGGCTACAAAGTAATCCTTCTTCTCTTTAGACCAATGGACTATTTCAGTATTTATACATGGTAAAGCCACTTCAGCAGGAGAGATTGAGGGGGGTCCTTATGAGAATATCTCATAGCCCAGTGGTCAGGGCACCCATCTGGGAGGTGAGAAACCCATTCTTAGGCACCTGTCTCATCCCAGGCATTATATAGGGAGCCTCGACAGCAAACCCGGGTTTTGTGAATCTCAGAGTGATTTTCTAGGTGCCTAAAAGTTAAGTGTGATGATGCTGAGAATCACAATGCCTAAGTTCCTTTGTGAATCTAGCCTGAAGAATAGGACTGTATGGAAATAAAATGAATGGGAGGGAGTGTGATAAAAATATAAAATAGTGAATGATACATAGAAGATAAATTGGACAGCCTTATTTACTGTTACTCATAATGGAGAAATGAGCAGACTTTCATTGAAAATGAAAGGTAATTTCTTTGCATTGGTTTGAAACACTTTTTAAACAATTTGTTAACCTGTGGAACTCAGAGCTCAGATAACTGAGGTAGAATCATAGAATCATAGAATCATAGAATATCAGGGTTGGAAGGGACCTCAGGAGGTCATCTAGTCCAACCCCCTGCTCAAAGCAGGACCTAATCCCAACTAAATCATCACAGCCAGGGCTTTGTCAAGCCTGACCTTAAAAACCTCTAAGGAAGGAGATTCCACCACCTCCCTAGGTAACCCATTCCAGTGCTTCACCACCCTCCTAGTGAAAAAGTTTTTCCTAATATCCAATCTAAACCTCCCCCACTGCAACTTGAGACCATTACTCCTTGTTCTGTCATCTGGTACCACTGTGAACAGTCTAGATCCATCCTCTTTGGAACCCCCTTTCAGGTAGTTGAAAGCAGCTATCAAATCCCCCCTCATTCTTCTCTTCTGCAGACTAAACAATCCCAGTTCCCTCAGCCTCTCCTCATAACTCATGTGCTCCAGCCCCCTAATCATTTTTGTTGCCCTCCGCTGGACTCTTTCCAATTTTTCCACATCCTTCTTGTAGTGTGGGGCCCAAAACTGGACACAGTACTCCAGGTGAGGCCTCACCAATGTCGAATAGAGGGGAACGATCACGTCCCTCGATCTGCTGGCAATGCCCCTACTTATACAGCCCAAAATGCCGTTAGCCTTCTTGGCAACAAGGGCACACTGTTGACTCATATCCAGCTTCTCGTCCACCGTAACCCCTAGGTCCTTTTCTGCAGAACTGCTGCCTAGCCACTCGGTCCCTAGTCTGTAACAGTGCATGGGATTCTTCCGTCCTAAGTGCAGGACTCTGCACTTGTCCTTGTTGAACCTCATCAGGTTTCTTTTGGCCCAATCCTCTAATTTGTCTAGGTCCCTCTGTATCCTATCCCTACCCTCCAGCGTATCTACCACTCCTCCCAGTTTAGTGTCATCTGCAAATTTGCTGAGAGTGCAGTCCACGCCATCCTCCAGATCATTAATGAAGATATTGAACAAAACCGGCCCCAGGACCGACCCTTGGGGCACTCCGCTTGAAACCGGCTGCCAACTAGACATGGAGCCGTTGATCACTACCCGTTGAGCCCGACGATCTAGCCAGCTTTCTATCCACCTTATAGTCCATTCATCCAGCCCATACTTCTTTAACTTGCCGGCAAGAATACTGTGGGAGACCGTATCAAAAGCTTTGCTAAAGTCAAGGAATAACACATCCACTGCTTTCCCCTCATCCACAGACCCAGTTATCTCCTCATAGAAGGCAATTAGGTTAGTCAGGCATGACTTGCCCTTGGTGAATCCATGCTGACTGTTCCTGATCACTTTCCTCTCCTCTAAGTGCTTCAGAATTGATTCCTTGAGGACCTGCTCCATGATTTTTCCAGGGACTGAGGTGAGGCTGACTGGCCTGTAGTTCCCCGGATCCTCCTTCTTCCCTTTTTTAAAGATGGGCACTACATTAGCCTTCTTCCAGTCATCCGGGACCTCCCCCGATCGCCATGAGTTTTCAAAGGTAATGGCCAATGGCTCTGCAATCACATCCGCCAACTCCTTTAGCACCCTCGGATGCAGCGCATCCGGCCCCATGGACTTGTGCTCGTCCAGTTTTTCTAAATAGTCCCGAACCACTTCTCTCACTCAGGTAAAGAGATTAGTAAAATTATTAAAAGGATTAGGTAAAATTTTCAGAAGCACCTAAGTCCCATTTTCAAAAGTGACCTTGGCACTTAAGAGTCTCTCTTAAGCACTTCTAAAATTTTTAACCTAAAATCTTTATATGGATAATGAGAACATCTGCATTCACAATAGATCATGTAGAAATGTATAACAGATGAAAACCCTGATGTTTGATGGTATCAAACCACCCTAAACTGAGCATCTTGTTCCAACATTGCCCATTTTAAGGTTTCTTAAACTTTCTTCTGAAGCATCAAACCCTTGTTGGAGACAATTTAATGAAGCCTATGGACCATTGATCTTATTTGTTATAGCACTCCCTATCTTGCTAAGAAACACAGGATATAATATGTTATATGTAGTCATTCTTAGACCTACCATCCCCTAAAGCAGTATTCAACCAGCATCGGGCAACCAGTTATTCATAGATCCATAGAGTTTAAAGCCGCAAGGGACCACTAGATCTTCTATTAGCCTCCTGTATATCACAGGCCATTAAATTTCTCCCAGTTACCCCTGTATTGAGCCCAATAACTTGGTTAAAACATTTCTTCCAGAAAAGCATCCAGTCTTGATTTGAAGACCCCAAGAGATAAAGAATCCATTACTTGCCTTGATAGTTTGTTCCAGTGGTTAATCACCCTCACTGTTTAAAAAAAAAAGTCTTATTTCCAATTTGAATTTTTCTGGATATAACTTCCAGCCATTGGTTCTTGTTATTCCTTTCTCCACTAGATTAACGAGGCCTTTAGTACCCAGTATTTTCTCCTTGTGAAGGTATTTATACACTATTACTTAGTCATCTCGATCTTCTTTTTGACATACTAAACAGACTAAGCTCTTTACGTTTCTCACTGTAAAGCATTTTCACTTGCCCTCAAAACATTTTTGTGGCTCTTTTCTGCACCATCTCCAATTTTTCAACTTCCTTTTAAAAATGTAGACACCAGAACTGCACCCAGTTTTCCAGTATTGGTCTCACCAATATTGTGTTCAGAGGTAAAATCACCTCTGTACCCCTCTCCCTACTCTGCTGTTTAAGCATCCAAGGATCACATTAGCCCTTTTTTGCCACAGAAACTCACTAGGAGCTCATGTTGAGTTGCTTTTCCACTATGGGTATGTCTACATTGCATTAGACTCTCGCAGCTGGCCTATTCCAACTGACTCAGGCTTGAGGGCTCAGTCTAAGGGGCTGTTTAATTGTGGGATAGACATTCGAGCTCAGAGTGGAGCCCAGGCTCTAGGAACCTGCAAAGCAGAGGGTCCCAGAGCTCAGGCTGCAGCCTGAGCCCAGAAGTCTAGACTGCAATTAAACAGCCCCGCGAGCCTGAGTCAGCTGTCACAGGCCCCCGTGGGTTTTTAATTGCCACCTAGACACACCCTATGACACTTAAATCCTTTTCAATCACTGTTTTCCAGAAGAAAGTCACACATAATGTATGTACGGCCTGTGTTCCTTGTTACTACAGGTGAAGCTTTTGATTTGGCTGTATTAAAATTCATTTTGTTTGAACGGGCTCAGTTTACAAAGTGATCCAGATCGTTTGACTGACCTGTCCTGATCATTATTTACCATTCTACCAAACTTTGTGTTTCCAGCACATCTTATCTGCAGTGATTTTGTGCTTATTTCCAGACCATTGATTGAAGTGTTGAATAGCCTCAGGCCTAATACCAATCCCGGGGAAACCCCATTTGAAGCAACCCCAGTCGATAAAGATTTGACTTTAAAATCTCAGTTAGCCAGCTCTTAAGCAATTTAACATGTGCTTCATTGATATGAAGCAAAACTGTTACTTTTTGGAGATGTATAAACATTTTGATTTCCTGACTGATTAGATGGTTATGAATAGGTCTGGGAGCAGCAAATGATGGTTACCCTCAACCAATAGATATTTTTAATTCTTGACCTTAATGAGTCCAATCAAGGATTCAAAATTAAAATTACATTTTGGAAAACACTAACATTACATAGTTTGTCTTGTCGTGGCTTTGCCCATTTTAAAAATTGGAATTTAGAAGGATTAAGCATCTCAGAGGCAGAATATAGTACTATGTAAGAGTCCTATAAATGTTTTTTAAATTAAAGCCATTTGTCATGGAGAGTAATTCTTAACTGATTGGTTGAACTCCCAAGACATTAATTGCATGGCACTAGTTCAGACATCAACTGACAATAGTTTGATTAGTTATTTGAGAAACACAGTAATTTTATACAGTATATTAAATCAATTGTTTCATTCCAAGGAGGAACAAAGTGTCAAAGAAACAATCAGGCTTTAAATGGTGAAATGAATTGATCAAGAATTTATTTGACCACAAAACTTCATTCTTCAAAATATATTGAAAATATGCTGACAGTGGGCTAAATAATTAATTATAGTTTTAGTGTTATTAACTCAGTTTTGATTTGGGAAGGATTTAGATGTATTTAAGTTCCTTAAAATTTTACGTTTTTTTAATAGGATGAAGCAGTTTGTTGTGGATAAATAGCTTATGTTTTCTCAGGGTTACACTTAATGTATTTGAAATAATGTGATTTATTTGAGCTCAACGGAACTGCTTTAGTTTTATAAGAGGGGGTGGTCCTTAATATTTGATAGCCTCAACCATACGTCAATCCTAAAAAAAGAGAATTACACTTTAAGGTATTGTTCCCAGATCTCTCGAGATTCGGCTGTCGGGGATACATATTAGACTTGGCCCATGTCTACACTACAGAATTTTCTTGACAAAAGGCAGCTTTTGTCAACAAAACAGTGAATGCGTATACACTGTAATGTGACTTTTGGTGGCAAAAATGCCCTGTTTTGGTGACAAAATAAAACCACCCCGACGAGAGACATAAGGCTTTTTGCGCAAAATTACAGCTCTCATTCTGGTGTCCTTGCACCCTAGTTCTGGGGCGAGCTCCACACAAAGTTCCAGGAAGGTGGCTCTCTGCATCCGAAAGTTCTGTAGCCACTGCTCGTCATCTCACACCTGCATGACGATATGAACCTCCATTCAGTGCTTGTTTCCCGAGCCCAGAAGTGACAGTCCACCGTCTGCAGCTGTTCCATGAATGCCAAAAGCAATCTAAAGTTGCTCCTATCCATATCACACAGCATGTCAGGCAACTGGGAGTCTTCTTCAGTTAGGAACTTCATGATTAACTGCACTGCCATCTGCAATGTCTTCATGACAGTTATCAGAGCATAGGAGAGCAGTGTGGGATCCATCTCTTCTAACAAAGATGCCGGGGTGCAGAGCAAACAAGGGCTGTTGAAAAGTGCCATGACAGAAAGCCGGAAGCCGATGAAATGCTGGGACAGAAAACAATGCATCATGGGACATTGAGCCCGGTCCTGAGATACCCCGCAATCTGCTCCGCCTTCCCACAAGATCTAGCGGCAGAAGGTGTCAAGCTGGACTGTGGGATAGGTACCCACAGTGCATTGCTCCCACTGTCAATGATATTGCCCCAACTTCGACGTGCTCTGTCGAAAGCGGGAGCGAGTGTGAACATGCAATACTGATTTTTATTATAGCCCTTTTTGAGTGTTGACATGACTTTTGTCGACAAAACTCTGTAATGTAGATAAGGCCTTATTTACTCAGTATGGGGTAAGATTCTGTGCTGTATTTAGTAGTGCTGGACTTCTCTGGGGGCTATAGAAGCCCCTGGAATAATTTATCTTATGGGCTACAGCACTGCCTAGAATCTCCACAGGCTGTGTGTTGCAGCCCTGCCCTCTAAACATCCCTCCCACCCCTAGCCCTCACCATTCATGCTTCTGTCTTCAGGGCCCTGCAATGAAGTTGTTGGAAGGCAGCCTTACAGCTGTCCTCCTCAGCACCTGTGCAGGGAATCCTTCCTATATGGAATCAGGGCTTTTAGGGCCCCTTTAAGCCACTCTGGTCCTTTTATCTGCCATGAACTGGTCAGAATGGGAGTGAGGATCTCCCTTGTGGTACTGATTCTGAACAATCATTAGTGACATTTATGTTCTATTTAAAAAGCTTGTATTAGAGCTGGGGTTGAATTTGGTACCTTTGGATCAGATTCGCCATGTTAGACCTAGTGTGTGTTTGAAAATCTGTCCATAAGTCTGTCTTTGGTTTACAGTAGTAATAAAAACTGATGCACACATTAAAAAAACCCCTCAAACAATGAACAATTAAAATGCCTATTATCTATAATTGTAGACTATAGCCTATCACAGTATGTTATCTACAAGCTATCACGTAGATATTTTTAGCATTCACAAAGTTGCTAAACACTTTTTTCTAGGCGAGGAGAGTTTAAATTAATTAAGACAATGGAGGCAAAGAATTAGCACTTTAATTTTTCAGGCCAAATTCAACTTTAGTGCAACTCCACTGAAATCACTGGCATTTCACCCAATTTGCACCAGGGATGAATTTGTCTCTGAGTCTCTTGAGTAAATGCTTTGTATAATTTATAAATATTTTTCCATACGAATTTTGCTCCTTTGTCCCGAGTAAGGATTTGGATAGAAAGAACCCATCCAAATGGATCGCTTAACTCAATTTTCTTTTTCTGCACCGGAACACATATTACTCCATTTTAAAATGTATACAGTGTCCTTGTTTGTTAAAATGCCCTTTGTGATAACCCTTAGCACTCTGACAAATTACACTATGCACCCATTTTGTTCATGCTTCAAATTCTAATGTCCCTCAGTAAAGACGCTGTGTATGTGTAGTGAGTAGAGCAGGTTGGAAATTTTTCATCAGAATGATTTTCTGAGGAAAAGTTCCCTTTAAGCAATAACAAATTTTTCACATGAAAAGATTTAGATGTGCCTCCCCCTCCCGCTCCCAACTCAATTTTTCTTTGGAAAAGAGGTAAATGATTACTCCCCAGCTGCCTGCCTGAAGGCTCTTGTCAATTGGCTATAGGAAGAAAACCAAAACCGGCAAAAACTTTCCAGAGAGGCAGACAGCTAGGTGCTCAGACTTTTTGTATTCCCTGAACTCTACAACTGGAGAGATCAAACACACCAACTCTCTGCATCTCTAGCCTGGTGCAGAGGCGGAGGCATAAAAGTCAGCCTCTGTGCCTCTTTGGCAGCTGGGCTGGAAGACTCTTGTCAACTTCGCTTGCAGGCAGAAATTGCAATTACAAAGAACCGATTGGGTTGTTCCCAAAACAGAATTGCTCTTGAAATTCATTCCTACAAAATATGTGTTTTTAATATTTTGTTCTGGTTCAGGATTTAAAAACAAACAAACAAATATTTCTAGTTTCCATCCAGCTCTTGTAGTGAGGTACAAAGATTTCATCAGTATGATTTCAGGATGGTTGTATTAGTCACAAGAGCTGAAAGCCATGAATCAATTATTTAGAACCATAATTGTTAAGGTGAGGAGGATCTAGTGTCCCCAGTCTCTGTTAAGCTAACATTGGGCTTGCTGTTTCCTCTGGGGCTCCTGGCCCAATGTTCTCATTTTTAGAACACGATACGCTAGAATTGATATTTTAACCTTGCACTGGCATTTACACCTGGACAAAGCAGGTGTCAAATGTACCCTTGGTGTGAGTGAGTGGAGAATTCGGATTTGGTAGTGCTTAACCTCAGTGCAGACAGGGCTGGCGCAACCCATTAGGCAACCTAGGCGGTCACCTAGGGCGCTGCTATTTTGGGGGTGCTGGCGCCCTGGCCGCCCGTTGAAATTTGGGGGCGGGACCTTCCGCTGCCGCTGTTGGGGGCGGCATTTCGGGGGCGGGACCTTCCACCGCCTAGGGCGCCGGAAGAGCTGGCGCCGCTACTGAGTGCAGATACAAGTGAGTGCAGGGGTCTCCTTGACTGGATATAGTTGCAGGACCAGGCTGTAAGTGGTTTTCAGTGTCAGTGAGATTTTTGTGAAGTCATATAAATGCTAGTCAGTCCAATTCCCTAAAACACTTTTCACAACTAGAGCTCAAAATAAGGTTACTGAGCATCTTCAGCTGGCTTTGAAAACAGTTGTAAACACATTTCTTTACTGGAATGTGTCATTGCTGTTAATGAACTTTCGTTGAGACTGAACATTCAGCTGTGTAACATGGAATGCCTGGTGCTGTGTTACTAAGAAATGCTGTTATTCAGAATGTCAAGTGTTTCAAGATGAATAATGTGAAATGTACATTTCAAATAAATTGCTTTCTGTTTCATAAATAAAAATGATAAATCAATGTGTCAAATACAGATGACTTAATCAAGAGCATAAGGATTTTGAAAGTTAACTTTAATAGAGCATCATTTATTCCCCATCCTAATCTCTTTTTTGTGGCTCTCCACATAATATTCTCCTCTGTCCCTAATCTCTGAGATCCACAGGATCCTGTTATTGGCTGCCTCCTTTAGGACTCTAACCTTTCCCTCCTGGCTGGCATGTTGACTTTTCTGCAGATTCATGGAACTGCCCTTTCCTTCCCCAGCTGTTCAGCTGCTCCCTGGGGACCAATTTACCACTGCTTGCACATTATGTAGTTATTTACACCCAAACAAATTAGAATGGTAGCATTTTGCACCATGCTGCAATGGTGTAAATAGCTACACAAGGAGCAGGGCAGTAGTTAGTCAGGCTTCTGGTACATAGGTACAAGAAAGTGCTTGTTTTACTAACAGTTATGAAAAGTGCTATTGGAATTTCAGTGGAGTGCTACTGGACTCAGTCATTTTATATGAATACTATACAGGTCACAAAGTTCTATACGAAAAACAACCACCCTTTTTATTGCAGGCATTTGCATTAGATCAGCTGTTTTCACATCTTATAAACCTCACCCTTAGAGATATTGAGCACTGACTAGGAACTGAGAATGTGTATTCATTAGCAGCATTTATTCTCTGCTCTGTCAAGGTGATGCAAAGCATTTTAAAGAGACCTTAACTGGTCATTAGCCGTTTTCCCACCATGCCACCATCCCTACCTGGTCTCCGGCATAGAACATAAGAACATAAGAATGGCCATACTGGGTCAGACCAAAGGTCCATCCAGCCCAGTATCCTGTCTACCGACAGTGGCCAATGCCAGGTGCCCCAGAGGGAGTGAACCTAATAGGTAATGATCAAGTGATCTCTCTCCTGCCATCCATCCCCACTCTCTGACAAACAGAGGCTAGGGACACCATTCCTTACACATCCTGGCTAATAGCCATTAATGGAGTTAACCTCCATGAATTTATCTAGTTCTCTTTTAAACCCTGTTATAGTCATAGCCTTCACAACCTCCTCAGACAAGGAGTTCCACAGGTTGACTGCGCTGTGTGAAGAAGAACTCCTTTTATTTGTTTTAAACCTGCTGCCCATTAATTTCATTTGGTGGCCCCTAGTTCTTATATTATCGGAACAAGTAAATAACTTTTCCTTATTCACTTTCTCCACACCACTCATGATTTTATATACACCTCTACCCCGATATAATGCTACCCGATATAACAGGAATTTGGCTATAACGCGGTAAAGCAGTGCTCTGGGGGGGCGGGGCTGTGCACTCCAGCGGATCAAACCAAGTTCGATATAACGCGGTTTCACCTATAACGCAGTAAGATTTTTTGGCTCCCGAGGACAGCGTTATATCGAGGTAGAGGTGTACCTCTATCGTATCACCCCTTAGTCTCCTCTTTTCCAAGCTGAAAAGTCCTAGTGTCTTTAATCTCTCCTCATGTGGGACCCATTCCAAACCCCTAATCATTTTAGTTGCCCTTCTCTGAATCTTTTCTAATGCCAGTACATCTTTTTTGAGATGAGGACACCACATCTGTACGCAGTATTCAAGATGTGGGCGTACCATCGATTTATATAAGGGCAATAAGATATTCTCCGTCTTATTCTCTGTCCCTTTTTTAATGATTCCTAACATTCTGTTTGCTTTTTTGACTGCTGCTGCACACTGCGTGGATGTCTTCGGAGAACTATCCACAATGACTCCAAGACCTCTTTCCTGATTAGTTGTAGCTAAATTAGCCCCCATCATATTGTATGTATACTTGGGGTTATTTTTTCCAATGTGCATTGCTTTACATTTATCCACATTAAATTTCATTTGCCATTTGTTGCCCAATCACTTAGTTTTGTGAGATGTTTTGAAGTTCTTCACAGTCTGCTTTGGTCTTAACTATCTTGAGCAGTTTAGTATCATCTGCAAACTTTGCCACCTTACTGTTTACTCCTTTCTCCAGATTATTTATGAATAAGTTGAATAGGATTGGTCCTAGGACTGACCCTTGGGGAACACCACTAGTTACCCCTCTCCATTCTGAAAACTTACCATTTATTCCTACCCTTTGTTCCCTGTCTTTTAACCAGTTCTCAATCCATGAAAGGATCTTCCCTCTTATCCCATGACAACTTAATTTACGTAAGAGCCTTTGGTGAGGGACCTTGTCAAAGGCTTTCTGAAAATCTAAGTACACGATGTCCACTGGATCCCCCTTGTCCACCTGTTTGTTGACCCCTTCAAAGAACTCTAATAGATTACAAATTGACATCACCTCATCTATTATTGGGAGTGGACTACATCCACCCTGATTGAATTGGCCCTGTCAACACTGGTTCTCCACTTGTGAGGTTCTCCCTTCTCTTCATGTCTCTATTATATAATGCCTGCATCTGTAACTTTCACTCCATGCATCTGAAGAAGTGAGGTTTTTTACCCACGAAAGCTTATGCCCAAATAAATCTGTTAGTCTTTAAGGTGCCACCGGACTCCTTGCTGTTTTTGTGGATACAGACTAACACGGCTACCCCCGATACTTGACACCTTGCAAGGCATCTAATAGATTAGTAAGACATTAATAAATGGAGATAGACCTATCTGAGAGAACTGGAAGGAACCTTAAATGGTCATTGAGTTGAGTCCAGTCCCCTGCCTTCACTAGCAGGACCAAATACTGTCCCTGACAGGTTTTTTTTTACCAGATCCCTAAATGGCACTTTCAAGGATTAAACTCACAACCCTGGGTTTAGCAGGCCAATGCTCAAACCACTGAGCTATCCCTCCCCCCTGGGAGCAGCCCTCCCAGAATAGTCAAATCTAGCCCATAATACACCCCTACAAAGTTTGGGGCAAAATCAGTACTTGTTCCTGCTAGTGAAGGCAGGGGGCTGGACTCGATGACCTTTCGGGGTCCCTTCCAGTTCTATGAGATAGGTATATCTTCCGTGTGTCTGACAATTTTATTCTTTACTATGGTTTCAACTAATTTGCCCAAGTCTATCACCAGGACATCTTTATGCCTTGGTGGTCCATGGCTGCCAGAATGGCCCCTTGGAGTCCATAGGCAGTTGGCTGTAAAGCAGAGCAGTCAAACCTGCTTTACTTTATGCTAGGGACCGGCCTAATAACCGGACATTGCAAAGATGTCTTAAATCTACATTTGTCCCTCCCAGGTCTGTGTAGTCCTGTCAAGAGCAGCTCTCCCAGAATAGTCAAATCTGGCCCATAATACACCCGTACAAAGTTATGAACACACAGGCCAACAATACTCCACTCAAACTCCATTCATTTGGCAAAAAACGGTTTTGGTACTTTCTGTATTTATTACCATTACAGTTTTGCAAAAATAGAAGTTTATCCTTCTCAGTCAGATGCTGCTACTCATTCCCTATTGTCCCAAATCTAGTGTTTGTGGCAATTAGAGCTGGTTGGCAAACCAGCACCAGTGACAATACTCTTTGTTACCCTGAAAACAATGTCACAAACTCTGAATATGGGAATTCTTGGATGAATCATGCAAAACACAGATATCTAATCAGCAGCGATGAGCAAAGAAATGCAGAAAAAAGTACAATATTGTTAAATGACATTTGGAAATTGTATTTCATTTTGTCAAGTTTATTCAAGTGTGGAGTTACCCATTCAAGGGAACGCATTCTTTGCAGTTGTTCCACACAGACATATACCAACACTCACACCAAATGATAGTTAAAAACATGACTATTGATTGTTACATATCAGTCTCCAGAACTCAGGAATACATTTTGAAGTTGTATTGAAGCTCTTCACCATTGCTAATCAATGAGATGATTATTTGTTCTTCTTAGTTACATATTTATTACAACTATTTTGGGTGGTGTTTTCTGCATGCAGATTTGAAAATATGGCGTTGCTTTTAAAATGTAACAAACATGAATCATTTAATCCATTACACTTAAAAGAGGAACCCACTGTATTTTTCTATAGAGAAAGGAATATTGTGAAACAAGTAAATTGATGCAGGAACACGTAAGTTCTCCAATGATCTCTATTCTATATTATTGGTTAATAATAAACCATTTCTATAATTGCCTATCACTGATTTTACTCATATTGTGTGAAGCGTCTTTCAATTAGCAGAACAAAGGTGATGCATAAAGATGTAACTATCTGCAGTGAGTTATTCATCACAGAGTCAGACTGGCAGGCAAGCCCCTGTAAAGAAATCTGGGCCTGTAATTCTGTTTAGTCAACTGGTTCCCACTAAGCCTGCAATATTTAAAATCTACCAACATGAGTTTTGAAGGGCATGTTTCGCCCTCTATGGATCTGAAACACATTATAAGTTCAGAATAATGAAGGAAAGTAATTAGGTGTCATTGTAAACCACTCAAGTACATAATACCTAGATCATGCAGGCTGTATTCAGACTGAGGTAGTGATATGATGTGATATTATAGCACCAGAATGGGAGAGAAGGAAGAAGGAGGCAATCAGTTTTTCAAATGACAAATAACTACCACTCTCACAATTCAAACACTTTGTTACTGTATGTTCAAAATATTTGAGACTTTTATGAGCCAACAGAGATGATCTGAAAGGTTGTATGTTCTATTGTCCTCAGAGAGGAAGTATATTTTGCGGCTAGTCTTTTCTTTCTTTGAGGCCTGCAGTATCTCTCTCACTTTTCAATTTCCCTGTTGCCTTTAATTAACCTTCACTCAAGCACAGCACCTCATCCAAAGTCCAATCAAGACTTCTCAGTTAATTCAATGGACTTGGATCAGACCACTAGGGCTCATATTTATTTAAAGATGGAGAATTAGCTTGCCATTTGTACTTTTTCAAACTATCCACTGCCATAGAACTAAGGACTTGTCTACACATGAACATCCAGGAAAATTAATCCACATTAACTAAAGGTATGTATTTGAAGTGGATTCATTAAACCACGCTAAATCCCTGTGTGGACACTGTTATTCAGAATAAAGTGGCCTTAATTTGTTTTAACTTAATTCACTTTGGAAGCAAATTAAAATAAACTAAATTAAGGTCATTTTAATTTTGAAAGAGGGTATTCACACTGGGCTTTAATGCAATTTAAATAAGCCACTTCAAATTTTCATCTTTAGTTAATTTGGACTAGCTTTCCTGGGTGTGGCCATATAGACAAGCCATAAGTTTTACTTTATTTACTATATAAATACAAGAGTCACAACTAAAAGGTGAGCATTTGTCAATTGTTAGCACACAGGGGTATCTGAAATCAAACAGTTTCCCCCCTATAATTAGGAACTAATTGTGATAGAAGAATGATCTTCTGAGTAAGGAAATGGACTGGGAACAAGGAGATAGTTTCTTTGTGCCTTTCCTCACCTGTAAGACAGGAATACAAATACTTTCCCCCTTTGTTTTGTTTATTTACATTGTATGCTTTAAGGGTAGTAGCTTCCTATTACTATGAGTATATGTGGAGTGTGACGTTATCTGATTAAAATATGACCATATAGATCAGCGGTGGGCAAGGCCAGGCCCGCGCCACTTCCCGCAGCTCCCATAGGTCGGGAATGGTGAACCATGGCCACTGGGAGCTGCGGGCAGCCGTGCAAATGTAAACAAACGGTCTGGTGGCCCACCAGCGGATTACACTGATGGGCCGCAGGTTGCCCACCACTGATATAGATCATTGTTGCAAGCACTGTTATATATTTTCAACAGATCTTATACAAAATGTGGCATGTAAGATATCTATGAAAAGGTTATGATTTGCTGGTTATGATTATGCTATTTGTATGCATATATCATTTTGTATTTAAAGTTATAAGTATTGGCTCTATACCTGGATTTCAAATGTTTGCTCCTGGGGTAATGCCCACAAGGTAGTTAGCCAGCACATCTTGGAGGGACTATTCAAACGGAGTGGCCCATCAAAAGAACATTTAACTGACCATGAACCATGGGAAATGCCTATTACACTTAATGAAATTTCCTGCTGTGAGCAGGAGAAATGCATGGACATGTGACTTGTCCATGTGACTCCAACCACCATCTTGTTACTGTACTTTTCCACATTAAGAACAATGGGATTATCTCCACATTGCAGAAGATATAAAAGGCCCTGGAAAAACCTCCATTTTACCTCTTTCCTACCCAAACCTCTGGATTATGTACTATACTAATGGGAGCATTCTAACCAATGGACTGAGGTCATTCCAATGATTTGGAAGCAGCCAGAGACTTGACTTAAACCAGCAGTTTATTCCATCATTGCTACAAGCCTGAACCAAGAACTTTGCATTTATTTGATTCCTTTAACCAATTTTAACTCTTACCTTTCTTTCTTTCTTTCTTTCTTTCTTTCTTTCTTTCTTTCTTTCTTTCTTTCTTTCTATAAATAAACCTTTAGACTTTAGATAGTAAAGGATTGGCATCAGCATGATTTTTGGGTAAGATCTGAGTTAGATATTGACCTGGGTGTGTGGCTGGTCATTTGGGATCAGAAGAACCTTTTATTTTATGAGACTGGTTGTAAAGAACCACTCATCTCTAAATCCAGTATTTTTGGTGGTGACAGAAGAACTGGAATGCCCAAGTGTAGCAGGGTGGACACCCGCTCCTGCCTGGAAGGGCTTAAAAACAGCCCTGGCAAGGGCTGCAGCTCTAAAAGCCGCTAGGCTGATTGGGGAAGCAGCCGCAGATGGGCCACACCCTAAACAGGGCCCAGCTGGCCCTATAAAGGCTGGGAGCAAGGACTCAGTCTCTCTCTGTTTGTAGAGGGAGATGGGCCTGGCTGTAGGGAGCTAAAGACAGGTACCTGAGTGGAGCAGGGCTGGGGAAAGGCAGAGGAGCTGGGGAGCTCCAGCCTGGAAAGCCCCAGGCTGCGGCCTAGCATTAGGCCAAGAGGTACTGGGGGTTGCAGAGGGCAGCCCACGGGCTGGCAAAGGCAGCAGGTCCAAACCCAAAATGGCCTATGATGAGTGGCTGACACTGCAGTCTGCCCCAGGGCGTGGGGGCTAGTGGGTGACTGGCAGTAGCCTATGACTGAGGCAAGGTGGGGATAGTGGGTGGGGGTTCCCCTGGGAGGGGGAGACCCAGAGAAAGGGGCACCGGGGTCCTCGGAGGGACACAGGCCTGTGGCAGGCCGGATCACCAGCCTGCAGGGGGTGCTCCGGATGCTGGGAGAGCTAATGCCCCAAAACGACCAGCAGGAGGTGCTACAGGGGTGAGTCCGCTCCCTTACACCAAGGAAACTCCTTTTTTGACTTCTTGTTAGCCAGTGCGGTGAAACAGAAATTTACTTTTGTTGCTGGTTTGGTATATCTTATGGAAGAATAACCACCAGTTTTGGGTTGTTTGCCCTGTTTCTCAGCAGTTTGTTCTGAGTTTGGCATTTTCAGTTGTGGCCCACTGAGGCACGGTTACATGGAGTACCTAGCACAATGAGGCATTGGTCCCTGACTGGCGGACTCTAAGGGTTATCACAATGCAATTAATAAGTTGTAGAGACATAGAATTTAAGGCCAGAAGGGAACACCAGATCATATAGTCTGACCATCTATATTTCACAGGCCAACAAAACAAGCCAGCAGCTGTACACTGAAACCAACAAATCAAAACTTGAAACTAATAATTTAGTAGGTGTCCTGAGATAGGCAGAAAGCAGGGATCTGAATCCCTAAAGACTGCAGAATTTTGAGCTCCAATTTAATTTCATGTGTTTTTTTTTAATACTATGAAAGCCACAAACACAAACCAAGAGGATGCAAATCTATTTCTATCCCCAGAAAGACAAACGTAATAATGTACAAGATTACCAAGCACACCAGTTGCTCTGCACACTGGACTCTTGCAAGAGCATCCGAAAGAACAGACCTGAATTTTGATCAAAATCCTGCATTCCAACCAATGTTTGAACACACTGATATCAAAATAGATGTGGCAATGAAGAGCTCAAATTAGCACAAGGAAAAACAAGTGTTTTTGTGTTTAGATAATTTGCATGCTATCTATGTTTATTGTAACCTTTCCTAAACAAAAAAAACTGTTTGATTGCTTTATGTACCTGTAAAATAAAAAACTGAACACAGACTTGTCTCAGAATGAAAAACAGAATTTTTAATGGTGATCACTATAAATTTGCTAGAAATAGAAAAGAGGCTGATGTCAACATAAAACCAGTAAAAACAGTAATCTTTACATTTCTCTTTCTTTACTAGTATTTAAAAGGTCATCCTTTAGAGCAGTGGTTCTCAAAGCCGGTCCGCCGCTTGTTCAGGGAAAGCCCCTGGCGGGCCGGGCCAGTTTGTTTACCTGCCGCGTCTGCAGGTTCGGCCGATTGCGGCTCCCACTGGCCGTGGTTCGCCGCTCCAGGCCAATGGGGCTGCGGGAAGCGACACGGGCCAAGGGATGTGCTGGCTGCTCTTCCCACTGCCCCCATTGGCCTGGAGCGGCAAACCACGGCCAGTGGGAGCCGCGATCAGCCAAACCTGCAGACGTGGCAGGTAAACAAACCGGCCCGGCCCGCCAGGGGCTTTCCCTGAACAAACGGTGGACCAGCTTTGAGAACCACTGCTTTAGATTGAATACACAGCACCATTGGTGTGGCAGTAAGTAATCTTTCAGGATGAAATCCATCTTTGTGTCAAACAAGGTCTATGTACCACTTAAATCCCATTTTGAGGGTTTAAATGGATGTTAAGTGGTGCCTAAGCCTTGCGCTGCTTCTCTGCATGGGGATGAATGTCACCCTAAGTTGGAAAAACTCGAATCACTGTCTCAAACACAAAAAGTTTCACAAACGTGATTCAGGAGCTAAAGTCCCATTGACTTTTGATGAAACATAGGCACCTAAGGCCCAGATCCTCAATGAAATTAGGTGCTTAACTCCTATTGATTCCAATGGAATTTAGGTGCCTAAATACTATTGAGGATCTGAATTTAAATTAATGGCACTTAGGTTTGTGAGTCACTTGAAAATTTTACCCCAGGTTCATTTCTTCTTATCCGTAACACATTTTATATTACTATGCAGGATCCTATGTGCATGTTGGTGTGCTTTCTTGTACTATGATGTACTGAAATATTAATTGCTATTATTGTGCGGGTAGGCAGAAGAAGAGCCTGAAGCATTCAATTTTTCACAGTTTAAATACCAGTAGCAGTTTACCAAAAGGCAAGATTACTTGGTGAAGAAAGTGAAAAAAGATATTACTTTATTTCCTAGCATTAGCTTAATATTCTTATTATGGAGGAAGTATTCTTTTGAAATCTTCATTACAAATGTAGCATTTTATATGTTACTATTTATTATTTGGTTAGCAAAACTTTAATGAACTGGTATGTATTTCTGTAAATGTATTTATTATTTGCATATATTTGCCAAATAGGCTGACATTTTTTTGGCATAACTATGTGCTGCTCGCATAGGTCCTGACTCAGCAAAGATGTAAGCATGTGTGTAACTAAGCACAAGCGTAGTCTTATTGTCTTCAGAAGGAAAATTCACATGCTTCACATCTGCTTAAAGGTACCATAAGGTTTTGCCAGGCAGTTTCAGCCATCAATGTTTGGTTCATAGAATGATCACAAACAATTTGTTGAAGTATTTGATATCTGAAAATTCAAAATGCTGCAAAATTCACTTAAAACTCAGTGGTTCAGAGAACTTTCCTTCCAGTATACCTATTCACAGAAAGAAAACACAAAAAAGACTACAGTGTTGCCCACCACTAGTAAAAACTAAAAACCTTCCCTTAGGTCGATGCATTGTTTTATACTGGGTTAGGCAGTTCTGTTTGTACAGTGCCTAGCACAGTGGGGTAATGATCCATAATTGGGGCTCCTAACAACAACAAATATGATCCTATAAAGCCACACTGATAACCTACAGGATACACAAAAAGATATGTCTAGTGTTTGAAAGAGCTGTCTTGGTATGTGTTTACCAGATGCAGAATAATCTAGGGTAAGAGTTAGGATCATACATCTAGGAACAAAAAATGCTGACCATACCTACAGAATGGGGGATTTTGTCCTGGAAAGCAGTGACTCTGAAAGGGAGTTGGGAGCCATAAGGGACAAAAAACTCAACATCAGTGCCCAGTATGATGCTCTGGCAAAAAGGGCTAATATAATCCTTAGCTATATAAACAGGAGAGTAGCAAGGAGTACATGGCATGTGTGAGGCTGATACTGGAATACTGCCTTCGAGAGTGGCGTCCACATTTTTAAAACAGACTTCAAAGAGAAACTGCAGAATTACAATTAATTTGCAAACTTAACACCATCAATTTGAGCTTGAATAGGAACTGGGAGTGGCTGGCTCACTACAAAAGCAATTTTCCCTCTCTTGGTATTGATACCTCCTCATCAATTATTGGGAGTAGACCACATCCACCCTGACTGAATTGGCCTTCAACACTGGTTCTCCACTTGTAAGGTTACTCCTTCGCTTCATATGCCAATATATATATTTATGCCTGGATCTGCAATTTTCAGTCCATGCATCTGAAGAAGTGGTTTTTTTACCCACGAAAGCTTATGCCCAAATAAATCTTAGTCTTTAAGGTGCCACCAGACTCCTCGCACATCTTTAAAAGAATAGTGAAAAGTTGGAGAGGGTGGAAAAAGCCATAAAAATGATTTGAGGGCTAGAAAAAATGCCTGAGAGAGAGAGAGAGACTTCAAGAGCTAAAACTGTTTAGCTTATGAAAAAGAAGACTAAAATCTTGATTATGGGGTATACCTTCATGTGAAGAAAATATTGGGTACTAATGGGCCCTTTTTATCTTGCAGAGAAAGAAAGGCATAATAAGAACCAGTGGCTGGAAGTTAAAGGCAGGACATATCCCATTTAGAAATAAGGCATAATTTTTTAAACAGTGAAGGTGATTAATATTAGAACAAGCTACCAGGGGAAGTGATGGATTCTCCATCTACTGAAGTCTTCAAAATCAGGACTGGATGACTTTCTGGAAGACTAAAGCCAAACACAAATTATTGAGCTCTGTAAACAAACGTGTGCAATTCTAAAGCCCGTGTTATACAAGAAGCATGACAAGATGATTTAATGGTCCCCTCTGGCCTTCAAATCTGAATTTATTAATAATCTAACTTGTCTGTTTTTCTGTAGATGATACAGAAAGGCCAAATCTATCCTATCCTCCATGTCAGTGAAGGAGCCCTGATGCAGCAGAATTGTGTAGATCCACTATGGTAGGGCTTGGTGGGGTTAGATTTGGAGTATACCTGGAGGAATCTTTGCATATGTCCATGCAATGGTGTTTGTGGGTGTTATAGGTTTCACCCCCACTCTGAACTTTAGGGTACAGATGTGGGGACCTGCATGAGAACTCCTAAATTTAATTACCAGCTTAGATTAATATGCTGCCACCACCCAAATACTTGAGTCATTTGGGAAACTTTGTCTTCTCCCCCCAAAATCTTTCCCTCCCAAGTACTATAACCCTTCCCTGGGTAGCCTTGAGAGATTCCTCCACCAATTCCCTGGTGAACACCGATCCAAACCCTTGGATCTTAAAACAAGGAGAAATTAACCATTCCCCCTCCTTTTCCCCCCACCAATTCCTGATGAGCCCAGATCCAACCCCCCTTGGGTCTTAAAACAAGGAAAAATCAATCAGGTTTCTAAAAAGAAGGCTTTTAATTAAAGAAAAGAAAGGTAAAAGAAAAACCTCTGGGAGATAGCATACAAGCTGATCTCACAGACAACATATTTAAAACACCGAGGATGTTCCCCTGGGCAAAATCCTTAGTTACACCAAAGAATAGCCAATTTGATTATTCCCCTAATGCCCAAGACAAGTTACAAAAAGAAAATAAACATAAGCTAATTCCTTCACTAAATACTCACTACCCTGTTTGATTCCTGATTCCTTTTCCTCTCCGGCCAGCACTGAAACTGACCCAAGACAAAGGGAACTTCCCTCCTTCCTTTTGAAACATCTTGTCCCTCCATTGATTCCTCTGGTCCGGTGTCAGCTAGGCTAGGTGAACTTCTTAGCCCTTTACAGGTAAAAGAGGCATTAACCCTTAACTATCTGTTTATGACAGTGGGCCTGGGGCAGAGCTTGGCCACTGAGGGATGGATGTGGAAATACCACTATAGAGTTCCACCAGCCTTTGTTGCCATCAGGGTTGGGCTGGGGCTATTGCAGCATCAGGGCTGCAGCAGAAGATATGTGATGAATCTGCAACCATTGCATAACATGTAGAGAAGCATCGATTGAGCTAGGCAGAGGAGCAAGATCTTGACCCAGATTATTATGTTATGATCCACCAATCAAATGTAAACTAAACTGAACAAGAATGGTTGCTTCTTTAAACACAGTAAAAATAAGGATTTGCACTAGATACCCAAGGATGACTCAGGCAAATATACAATACAATTTTTGAAGTTGCTAAGCTCTTTTTAAAATAAACCATTACAGATCAGTGGCTCAGAAACCCACTTTGAATGTTTAAAAACAGCTTGCTGCAACAGCATAAAGCCCATGCCTGAAAACTGTATCTCAAACCTCTGAATGCCTTAGGTCAAAAGGATAAGCGATAAAAGCAGCAAAATGGACCCAAAAAAAAGAGGCTTTCAACTTATAGCCAAACTAACAGAAGAAAATATTCAAAGGCTGGGGGACAAGAGCCCCTCTGAAATAGCTGAGAAAACCACAGAACTTTAATGCTACCCAGTGTCCAGACAATAATCTAGTTGGAGAAAAGATTAAACAATCAGCAGTAAAATATGAAAAGATTAAATGAAAGCCTGAAATAAAAATCATTTGGTCTGCGCATGTATTTATATTTTGCTTTGAGTGAGAACAAAAAGGCATTTTAACCTGTTCTGCTCAAAAACGTTAGCTAAATAATAAATATAACTCTAGACAATTGCAAAACACAATTTGAGCCATTTACTGTCATTCACTTTAACAAGATCCTCTAGAAGGGCTATAACTGAAGATTAATGACTGATTTAATTTCTCTGTTTTATTTGTTACAAAATATCCTTAAAAAGGGAGATTTTGGAGGTCTTTCAGATGGATAGTGTTCTCCAATTCCTGTCTAAGGCCAGGATTCAGTAAGATATTAAATATGTGCCAGTGAGAGATATTTAAAGTTACTCACTTAAGTACCTTTCTAAATCTGGGCCTTAAATTATGTAGAGTCAGTGAACATTGTTAATTAGTTGCGATATTTCACTATAGAGCTGATTTCACTTCAGAAGTGGGTTAAGTGATTCCTATTGCCCAAGTTGTGATTGTCTTACTCAGATGAAAAAAGAACATGAGTTCTTGTGGCACCTTAGAGACTAACAAATTGATTTGAGCATAAGCTTTCGTGGGCTACAGCCTGTTCTTTTTGCAAATACAGACTAAAAGGGCTGCCACTCTGAAACCTGTCATTACTAAGATGAGTAATCCCATTAAAGTCAGAGACAACTTGTCTGGGAAAGGCTATCAAAGGGCAAGAGTGTGCATTTTCTTCAATGGGACACTTTACTCAACTCTTACCCCTGGTTCATTATCCATGCTTGGTTAGTGTAACTCTCTCCACTTCCCAATGCAGGATTGTGACAAAATGACACAGTCTAGCCCTACATTACCTAGCATCAAGACCCTAAATAGATTTGCAATGTAAGGTCTGGAAATCCCATTTTGCACAGGACGCCCTAGTTTATGCTCCCCTCCAGCCTGCCAATAAAGAGAAATACCGTATATACTCGTTCATAAGCCAATATTTTTAGTAAAAAAGGGAAGCAATAGAGACGGGGGTCGGCTTATGAACGGGTATAGAGAGGGAGAGGTGGGACACAGCCCATCCCCCCAACAGAGGGAGCAAGGAGAGGCAGCACAGCCAGCAGAGACAGAAGGGAAGAGGCGGGACCAGAGTCTTTCCGCTTCTGGCCACGCTGCTCTCCCCCCAGCCTCCAAAGCATCTGCAGCTCCGGTGTTGGCAGGCTGCAGCCATGCCGCTCGGTCCCACCCCCCAGAGCAGGCTGTGGCCGCGCTGCCCGGGCGCCGAAGCATGCTGCAGTCGTGCCGCCCGGCCCAGCCCACTGGAACATGCTGCGGCCACGCTGCCCGGTCTGGCCCGCCGGAGCAGGCTGCGACTGTGCTGCCCAGCCTGCCAGAGCAGCTCCAGCCAGGTCAGAGACATCCTCCCCTGGCCCTCCCCAGATAAGGTGGGAAGGGATGGGATGGGGAGAGTGTGGGGGTCCCGGGCTAGGGGTGGGGTCATGTGGGGGGTGGTCACAGGGGTTACTCCCCTGACTCCCAGCTTCTCCCCCCCCCAAAAAAATGTCCCCACCAGTTGCTGTCCTGGCCCGTCAGGGTAAGCAGCTGCCGTGCCACTTTGTTTACTTAAGTTTACCTCTGTACCTGCGGACGCTCGAGGTAAACAAACCATCTCAGACCATCAGCGGCTTATCCTGATGGCCTGGGAGCCAAAATTTCCTGACCCCTGAATTATAGGGTCGGCTTATGAACGGGTTATACAAATTTTCCATTTTTACTTATCTATCTTGGGGGGGGTCGGCTTATAAATGAACCCACTTATGATCAAGTATATACGGTAGTTAATCTGATTATATGACAATTAAATTATGTTCATAATAACACAAGAATCATAAATACGATCAGCTCTTTCAGGGGAAGCACAGAACCCTAAACTCAGATGAAGAGACCAAAAAGCTGTTAGGTGAGATGATTGAATTATTATCTTACATACCTATAAAATTAGTTTAGCCTCTTTTGGAGACTCCTGTCTGACACACCTTTACTATAGCTTTGCAGCTTATCTTTAAAACACACTATATGTCTAAGTTTTAAACTTGTACACTTATTCTGTTAACTTGATATCTCAAGCAATTCAGTTGTATTTTACTATAAAGTATCTCAGTTCACCACGAAATATTCATGTAAAAACTATGAAATTGTTAAAACTAGGAAAAATGTATTAGAAAAAGGGAAGATTAAGTATTTTATTAGAGGCATGAAAAAATAGATATTTATAGTTATTTGGTCTGCTTTTTCCAATCTACATGAATAATTATAATAATTTCCTAGGTAAAAATATTAGGTTAACATAAATTGTTTATTTTTCTACTGTAAATTTCCCCTCTACTCTTCTCTAAATATGGAGCCAGTTTAGTTGCATTTCCCATTCTTAAATGCTTTACAATTAATAAAATAAAAACATAAAGAAGGCAGACTTCTGTTGGATTTGCAGGAGAAATTGTGGGTGTTGATACACCAAATACCAGGTTTCTCAATAGCAAGGAAAATGTTTTTATAACATTTGAATTCTTCGTCATGTTGGCATAAACCACATACATTTTGACTATTAGAACTTATTGGAAGAACAGAGAAGTTTATAAAGAGATTTACTTGAATAATCCTTTTATAGTGATCACTCAGAGCAATAGAGAGGCTGTTAAGAGAGTTGTGTAGAATTTGCAATTGTATATGAGAGTGGTGTAGCTTTACTTCCAATGTGAGAGAGCCTCAGGCCTCTCTCAAAGCACTGGACTTATTCACCTACATGCTCACACCTTTGATCTTTACCATCTCAATGGGTATTCTGTATTTATGTAAGCTATGGACAGGAGGACAGCAATGAAAACTCTATTATACATAAACTTTCCTGAAGTCAGAGAGCGGTGCAGGAAAAGATCAGCAATCAAGGAAAGCATTTATGTATGTGTATCTATATTCCTCTTTATGGGTCTGATCCAAAGCCCACTAAAGTCAATGGAAAGACACTCATTGACTTCAGTAGGCTCTGGATCAGACCCTATTAGCTTCTCTGGTGCCAGATTACTCTACAGTTTGAGATAATGCTATAGCAATATGGTTAGCAATCATTAAGTATGGATACTTTAAGAACTTGCTGTGGGGAAGCTGGAGTTAGGAGATATTTGGGGATTTTGATGTGTGGCACTGGAGGCTGTTGGGAGTTGTAGGATAAACACAGCGGTTCGATGTTTTTTGTTGGAATGATTAGATGTGAAAGAGGGTTTTCAAATTAACAATCTGATTAAGACAAATATTTCAGGACTAACGTTTCAGATGTCTGCAGACCCAGTATGCCAACTTTTCATCGATTTATGCTCACTCCATGTTTTCTAAAGTATCTTCAGAACCATTTTTTTTTAACTAAGGCTTAGGAATGGGAAGGAATAAATCATATGGCCAAAGAATATCTTAGGCTCTGGGTACAATGAGATAATTTGCACTTTCTTGTCCACTTACCCACCATCTTGGGATCATCTCACTATTTATGTTGTGTGCAAACTAGAAAAAATAAATGCAGCATGTTCAGTTTTCATCCCAAAGAAGAGCAAATGGAATAAAAATGGAGTCCTTGAGTCCACACAGAGATGGCTGTTTGGTTGCAGCTACACTCCAAGTTAGAACATCTGGTAAAAAGCAGGCATAGGGAGCTGAGAAGTTGCTGCAGAAGGAAAGCTGTGTGTGGTATGTCTCCACTTCCAAACCATCATTGTACACACACTGGCCAAATTGTAAAATGATGGTGACCAAACGCTAGCAATGGCAGATTTGACTCACATTCATAGTGCAAGTGGTGCCTCTCACATCTGTGCATGCTGTGGTAGTTTGTTACCATTTTCTAGTTGTCTGTTACATATGTCTGGCAGTACTGCCACTTGCTGTATGTGCCTCCACTCTAGTTCGGGATCATTAGCTAGGATGTCTTTTGTTTATTATACTTTATTTTCCAAGGGCTGTGACTTGGCTGACTAGGACACACTTCATTTTCTAAATGGAAATTTTATTTATGCTTATCACATCACATGGGGCCTTCTATGAGTGTCAGCTCTGCCCCATCTTGGAAAGTGTCCATTTAGCCCTACTTTTTGTTCACTTTTACTTAACCTCAGCCATTTGCAACAATCCGGTATGTGACCTTCCTTGGCACATACTTGCTCTTAGATTGGGCACTACAGAAAACTTAGATGGACAGCGCAGACAGCTACTATTGATCCAATTCTGCTGCCTTCCCAACCCCCAGCTCCTTTCTTTACCAGGGACCCAATCTTGCAAATGCCCATTATGTGTGTTATGCTTATAAGAAACACAAAAGATCTTTTTCTGGGAAAAAGGCAATACGCCTTGTTTATTGGAGATACAACAATTAGCATATGCATTCAATCTCTCACACACACACATCTCAGTAGGGGCGTGTTGCAATTTCCTGGCGCCTTTACATCCGTCCTCAATTCCTCCCTAGAATATCTGGTCCGATGATGGCCTTCACACTTATCTTCTAACACACACATTCTTCATTCACACACAAAACAGGGTTGATTTACACAAAGCATTTGAACAGGAACATCAAATTGCAATATAGGAGAAAACAATCATTGCATTCTGTTACTTATTTCAAAAATGCTAAACCTACAACAAAGTGGTGACCCTAAAGGTCTGTCACTGCCTTGAAATCAGCTTCAGACACAAGATTCTAGCTGATGCATCTTTACCAAGGACACACTAGGCCATTCCTTTCTGCTTTCAGAAAGGGTGGCTGGCAGGATATGATCAAATCATACATCAATAGATTTAATGCATGCTACATTATTATTCTTTATCCTTCATTCTAAATTATACAAAATACAAACAAAATCCTACTACTACATGTGTAATCCATGCATGAATCCAGTCACTACTGGAGTCATTTAATTTCATCCCCCATCCCTCCCTCCCTCTTTTCTCTTCAAGCATCTATATGAATCACCCTTATTATTCCATATAACACTTTGTGGCTAGCATGAACTCATTCTGATTTGTTATTATAAAGAGGAAATAGGGGGATTGCAGAATCAGGTTGCAGGATTGTGAATCCTGGCTGTTGTTTTTTTTGTTTTAAAAAAGGGAGTGGGTTAGTCAGACTGCATCTGTGTAGCCTGATTCATTTGCCACACTCCTCACAAATCCTCCTTTTAATGACTGAATCTCTATCAGGTTTCACATCAGATGGTGTGCACATGACTCTTCCTTTTCTGTACAGCTTGGTGCACTTTCTTTGCACACTTGAGGAGGATTCCCTTGTGTACAGTACATGTATAAAACTACTGCATCTATTTCCCTTTGCCACATTGACATAAGCATGAAGAAATTGGACAAGAATACCCCTAAACATTGCTGGATGGAAAACCAATATGCAGCAAAGAATCAAGGATGTTGGAGAAAGAAGAGACCTGTTGATATAGTCCGTCCCAATTCTTGTGCAGCATTCACTTCTGACATTTTCTAGTGTTTCATCCAGTCTAGATTTCAGTTTCCTAAGTAGCAGGGATTCCACCACTTCTGTTGGGAGACTATTCCACGGCCTAACAGATCTCACTGTCAAGAAGACTTTTGCTGATAGTTAGGGTGAAATTGACAATGGGAAAATACATGCTATTAGTTATAGTTCTATCTCCTTTTCCCTTCTCACCAATATTTGTAGACTTAAGTTTCCACTTAATGGGCACTGAAGCAGGCTTTGAATAATTAGCTTTCCTGAACTTCCCCCTAACTCAGCCCCTCAAGGCCCCTAATCATTTTAGAGAACACTCTCATTAATATCAGAGACACATTATCTGAGTGCTCTGAGCACTTTGCAGACAGGCCTCAACACCATGTAATATGAGACTCCAGGTTTCATTCTTGAGGCCTAGTTCAAAGCCCACTTAAGTCAATAGAAAGATTTCAAAGTCCTGGATCAGAGTCCCAGTGGATATTAGTGTTTCAGATTTTTCCTCGGCTGTATTATCCTGCATTTTATTAAGATGACTTTTATTGTGGCACTCTCTCCACACTTCTAATCATTCAACAGTGGCAGCTAAGTTAATGAAATCTGAGGAAGGCACAACAGTGACTCATCATAGAACCATAGATGTTTGAGTACAGCAGGGGTCGGCAACCTTTCAGAAGTGGTGTGCCGAGTCTTCATTTATTCATTCTAATTTAAGGTTTCGCGTGCCAGTAATACATTTTAACGTTTTTAGAAGGTCTTTCTATAAGTCTATAATAAATAACTAAACTATTGTTGTATGTAAAGTAAATAAGGTTTTTAAAATGTTTAAGAAGCTTCATTTAAAATTAAATTAAAATGCAGAGCCCCCCGGACAGGTGGCCAGGATCCGGGCAGTGTGAGTGCCACTGAAAATCAGCTTGCATGCCGTCTTTGGTACGCGCACCATAGGTTGCCTACCCCTGGAGTACAGTATTCCCTTATCTCTTCTTTACAATAAGAAGTCAGAAAAAAATCATGTTGGCCACAAAGTGTTATAGGGAATAGGAAGGGTGATTCACAAATACACCTGAAGAAAAAGAGTTATGGAGGGAGGGATTATATTAAATGAATAATGTTGCAGAAGTGATTGGATTCCATTTTAAAATATGTTGTGAGGTAGAAAAAGAAATCAAGTGCATATGAGGAGGAAGCAATGAAAGAAACTGTGAAAAAAGAGGGAGATGGTGCCCCGGTTTGCAGAATCTCCTGAAAACTTAGAACACTGCTGATTTGTTGCCAGCAACTGATGTAATAAATGCTTTCCCACATTAAACAATACATTGCCCAGAAAGCTGTCATCATTTTCTGAGCAAAGGCCAGCAACATTTCCTTAGTTCCGTGTCCAACAAAACACCAGGAAACCATTTCTACTCTCACCCCCCAAGCTCTTCCATAGCATGGCCTTATAAAGCCCCACACAACCTCTATTTATTTTTACTTAAATTGCTCAATTGGTAGATTTTAATAATATCAATGACATTTTAAAGCATTTGTGTATAGCATATTTGAATTGTGTTGAATGATTCGTCAGCATTTCAATGCCTTCTAAGTGACAGTGCCATCAGGTGGCCTGATTATAAACTTTTTTGGTCCATGGAAAGCGGTCATTATAGCTGGGGGGGAAAGCTAATGTGTAAAGAGATAATGTCCTGAAGATCAGCATGGTACCAATTCGGCATACCAGCCTGGAGCCAAGTAATGAAACACCACCAAGGGTCAACTAGTGTTTTTCCCCCTCTCCTTTAAACTATTGGTCTCTAGCTGAACTAGTGCCAAAAATTCTACATCTGATGGATGGAGATTTTCTAGTTTCAGAAATGTAATATTGTATGTCTAGTGCTGCTCCCATCTTAACATATTTGATTTTTCTAATGAATTAGTATTTATCATTCCTTTCCATTCTGCCCCATCAGACTTCCTCACCAGTAAACATCCACATAGACGATAAAGAAGTTGCAACCCCAAAGAGATCAAAAACAGGTATTAGGTGTTGTGAAAAGGAGTCAGTAAAGTTTGTGAACTGCTGGCCTGGATCTTTAATTAAGCTCATCAGCCTTGCTATTTCTGAACTCTGACTGTGTGCTAAAGTGCTGACGTGCCGCTAAAAAAGGCCATTCTTCTGGTGTCTCCATCAGACAGGAATCCAGAGCCTAGTATGCAGACTCGGGAGATCCAGATAAACAGATTTTCACCATATTTCTGTGGTTATGAATACACGTCTCTATCATTCCACTTCCCCAGCCATTTTTTGTCTCACATTAGAAGTGCCAGCGCAAACCGTGATTCCTGTTTTGAGCAAATTAAGAAACTTTCAAACCTTTTTCAGCTGTCAAAGTTTAAAACAAACAAACCCATCATTGCATGTTAAAAATGTAGACAATGCCAGCAACTTGTACAAAAACTGTGAAAACAATAAACAAGAAGAAAGGAAAACAGTGACAGTTTTCTAAAGCTGTTTCTCCCATGTAAAAACTGTTCCTACATCATCTGCACTGCCTCCAGCAGAAATCAACAGCAGCTAAAAAAATTCTTTATATGCAGGGGCAGAGGAGGAAGCCACAAAAGCCCGTAAAATTAAACTGAATAATTTCTAAATACAACATTGTTTCCGAAATCTCCAGAGTAAAACTTCATTTTATGTCATTCTTTATGAATCCAAATAGACCCTGTGGTTTATTAGCCACATGTGGGTTTAATTTTTGCAGTGTACATAGCTTATATCTGGTATGACTTACATCACATTATGCACTGAACATTTAAATGGAGCAGATTCTCCACTGCTACTAATGACCGTTTTATGTTCAGATGTAGCCTGCTGTTAGACAAAACCAATACACACTATGCTCTTTTATGGAGATCTTACTTTTGTGCTTTCTTGATTGGTATTTCCTTTATAAAGTTCACTGTGACTGAAATAAATGGTTGCTTTTTTACATGGAGAATATTTAATATTATCATAAGGAAAGAAAAAAACTTGAGTTGTGCTGCTGTTAATCCACCATTATTTTCCTCATTTTAAAAACAGGCACTGAACTTCTTTGATTCTGAGAAGCATAGTCCAATTTACTATTTTCCTTTCCTAAGTATAGCTAGGATTATGGCTAGAGGGTATTCAAAATACTGTAACCTTTTGCAGTAAATGCTTTGTTAGTTTGCAGCTATTTTTTAGTAACATAGACAAAGGCCTACACATGTTTTATAGGCATAAGAGTTTAAGTGAAATAAGTAAGGCCAAATGGCAGAATAAAGGGCTAAAATATGCAAAGAGAAACTTCCACTTGACAACAGTATAGAATTTATTAAGATGAATTAGAGATCTTGATCCCATTATCAGATCGGGATCAAACAGAGGAATTCTGATAAGATTCAATTGAAAGAAACCTAACCCCCTTTTTTTTTTGGAATTCATTTGAACTTAATTTACATAATGTTATGACAGGTGATTAAAATATCTAGATAAATTAATCAGATTCCAGCTAATGTAGTCTTTGTATGAACATAGCTGAAAACATTAACTACCTATATGTCTTTAATCTACTTTTCCTAAGTGACTCGTTCTTCAAGTAAATCACTATAATGGGCATTACATATCTAAAACTAGTGAGGGGTGAACCTCAAATTGTGAACAGGAACAGCTGGAATAATCATCCAAAAGTATGGCTGTTTCTTTGGACTTCTACCTGAACCTCCTGGGCATGTAAACCTATGCTGAAAATCTTGGGGCTGATACAATCCCCACTGAAGTCAATGAAAGTTTTGGTATTGATTGCAGTGGAAATTGAGACTGTTCAACACCTCTGAAAATCTGGCCACTTTTCTTTAGGGGCCTATATAGAGAGTTAGTAGCCCAACTTTGGGATCATAAATTTGATAATGTTGGCCTTGGTCATAAGTAAAGAGGAAGGATGATTATGTGGTTAAGACTCTGGAGTGAGACTCTGGTTCAATTTCTGACTATCACATTTTTTGTGACCTTGGTAAATCACTTAATCTCTATGGGCCTCAATTCTCCATCTGTAAAATGGGAATAATAATTATTCTGTTCCCCCCCCACACCCTTTGTGTATCTTCTTTATTTAGATTATCGTCCCTGACCTGAAGAGTTTCTCATACAATCTCTGTTAGGGCCTCTAGGCATTACTGTAATACACAAATAGGTATCTCTTGGAGATACAACTCAAACTGTTTCTGTCCCTTAGTCTGTCCTATAGAATAGTTATCCTTTGGAAAAATTTGGTAATAGTAATTCCAATTTCCATCATTGCCCCATGATCCCAACAGACACACCCACATTCACTTCATTCCTTCCCCCTGTTCTTCCTTTACAGTCATTCAGTTTGTAGGATTTTTCATAACTGTTCTCTCTATCACAAGTATTGTATCCAGGATTACGACAAAGGGAAAGAGAGGTCACAAACGCATGCATTTAATCATGCAGTTAAGACTAAATTTTAACAACTTGTAAATGAAGCATCTCTTACAGTGCTAAAACAGTTTCAGTCTGAAGTAACCACAAACTATATGTCTAACTCTAGCAGAAATGACCCCAATGTATTTATTCTGAATGAAATTTGTCATGTACAAAAGAAATGTCTGATATTACAAATAGGATAGTGATGAACACTTTATCCAGAGTTGGTCTGTATACTAATATAGCTATTTTGCTCAGTTCACCTTTGTATGAATCATACCAGATTTTGGCTGTATAAAATGGCCATCTACATACCAGGGGCCATTTCAAACAGGCTGTCTCCTCTCCCAATCCCTGTACTACCCTCCTAGATGCTAGACAGAGCCACCAGGAGGAGGGGAGCAGAGAGAGAGAGATGGGGGGAAAAGGACATGGGTGGGGAGCAACAAGGGGGAAAATGTCAGGAGGGGGAGCAAGGACTTAGAGAAGAAACAGAGAGGAAAAGGAGCAGGGAGAGTAATAGAAAGGTAGAGGAGAGAGAGGAAGGGAGAGGGGAAAGACTCCTCACTGCTTGTCCCTATCCACCTTCTTCCCACAGCCACCAGTGGCCCTCAGCTCCCAAACAGGCAAAAGGCACAGAGCAAACTGAGGACCCAGAGCCCCCCGCCCCCCATGCCCAACCACAGCCAGCATGCCCCCCTTCCCGGGGTACATTTGGGTCTCCCCCACCCCACCTGAGCAAAGTGAAGATGTCAAGAAAAAGGGCTCCAAATCAGATTGACACCCAGTGACCCCCTTAATCAAGTTTATTATCAGTTGGTCTCTAATCCTTTTAAATCCCCCACAGCAGAAGGGCAGAAAGGAGAAGGAGTGACTGGCGAGTGGGAGGTGCTTAGGGGGAGGGGGCAGAGCAGGGGTGGGAAGAGGTGGAGTGGGGACTTGGGAGGGGACAGAGCCAGGATGGGGCACATACCAGCAAAACCAAAAGTCAGCATCTATGCTCCTACCTACTACTTTGTACTCAGAGGCCTCATCCTACCCACTCCTCCTCCTACAGAACCCTCCTGCTATCCTCCCCAAACTGTAGAAAGAGCTACATCTTTTACTTTCCCTGATCATACAGACCCTCTTCAACCTTCTCTCTCCTGCTGCTCTTCACACATGGTCTTTCCTTCCCACACCTTCCTGAGCTTCAAAGGCTCCATCCAGCACTCTCATCTACTCACTGGGATCTGACCTGAAGTCATCCATTAGTGATGTTGTTGTATGGTGCCTTCAGACTTTGCTCTTGTTATACAAACATGAGCTGCACCCTGCCTCTGAGAACAATTGCAAAACACAGTAGAACTTACATGGTGCTGTAAGTAGCTAATGAGCTAGTCAGGATATGAACAGTAAGAATTCATAGTGTGAGGCCCTCAGACGAGACGTGTATTGAGGAAGGGTAATACCTTATACCACAAGGTAAACCAATGTGAGGTTGCCCTGTTAACCCAATCTTTGAGAACACTGCCTTAAGGCATTAGCAGCAAAGTTTAGAACTCCCATCTCCCTTACCCCAAACACTTCAATGAGTTGAGAACGTCAGACACTAAGTGTGACCACTAAAGGCTAAGAATATGAAACACAAGCAAGTTTTTTCTTTTCTCTGAAAAAAAGTTTTAAAAAACCCAACACTAAAACCACAACAAATATTCTGCACAGGTAGTAAAGAAATACAGTAGGTTCCAACACAACATTTAACACAGCCATATTTGCACATATGTAGTACTCTCTATTCCCATTTTTCTGGTTAAATGTGTAGCTCAATACATTGTTTCTGCATGTTGTATGCATGCATGTGCACCCACAATATCTTACATACACCATAGGGATTGTAACTTGATCAACTTCGTATTGCTCTTAAAACATTAACTTCATATTTCCTGAGATTTTAGGTTTTTAAACTGTGCAGCCTTAGTGTTGCATTAATACATTTTTGAACTAAATACAAAAAATGGAGAGATTCCTCCTCGTTACACCATTTAAAAATCCTCAAGCCCATTAAAAACACATTAAAATAATACAAATTAGCAATACTGAGCTGATGCAGTTTTAATGGAACTACTACTCTCTCTCTTAGTTGGAAGCTTGTTTTATTTATGTACATATATGCAGTTCACTCATACACAATGCTCTACCTCATCAATATTTATATTGCATTAAAATTAGCAGTTCCATAAAAATGGGACATTACAAATGGGCTGACAGCTTAATCAACAACAAATTAGTGTTTCATGGGCAATCATAAAATCTCAATTTTTATCCTCTTTGGAATATTCTGGTTTTTATTGGGTAATTCATTTACCGTGTATATTGCTGTGAGACTTGGGGAAAATATCCATAATAGAGGAGTGAAGAAAACCACACAACTCTGTGCCCAAGACCAATATTTAAATGATGAGTTCAGTTTCATAAATGGCTCTAGAGAATAACTACAAACATTTCTTTTTCATACAGGAGATCAATGCAATATTGGAGAGTAAATTATAGCTGAATAGCACTGTGTCTGAATAACTAAAGATGATACTGACGATATTAAGAGTAATTAGTGTACAAGTTAATTATTTAAATATCTAGTACTTAATTCTAGGAGATGCCAAGGAGATAACCTAACTACTCACTGATGGTCAAGACCATCCAGGAGGCAGTCAGTACCCGACTGAAGGAGATGACAAGTTATAGGACCTCAACAACTCTACTGTGGTGACAGAGACTTTCAGATCACCTCTATAAGTGAAATTCATTTGTGGTGGAAGGGTCAGCACAAGGTTCCCTGCACCACCTAAACCTCACATTGGAGATGTGTGTGGAACTGGTGACACAGTGGTTCAGTGGCATTCTGTTGAAAGGACCTGTGCATGTGTCACATGCAGACCAGCACACAGTCCTCGGATGGAGGTAGGCTGGAATGGTCCGGGGAGGGGCCACAGGATGTACTTTTGATTCTTTCACTGGCATCCCCGATCCTGCAAAGACTGTTGTGCTTAAAGTTATCCATTTTGAGGAGTCATATTAAATAAACTCTGATGTTATGCAGGTCCATAATGCTTTGCTGGATTAGAGCACAAGTAGTTCTGAGGTCTGGGAATGGTTCTGACATTCTGCATGTCCTGCAATCTCTTAGGCATCCATGGGATGACATAGAATGGCACAATAACCCTAATTTAGAAGCTCTGTATTTTAGACTCTGTGGTATTTTAATGTAATATTTTAGCAGGAATAAATTATTTGGTCCTATTCACAAACTATCAGAAGAAAAACAATATCCAAACAATTCACCCCTTCTATCCATCTAATCATTGCAATGCTTTTCATGACTGAACATACTCAGGGTTTTTTTAACCAGATTAATATCCCCTCGTTGAGTCCTTTAGGCTTGTTGTCTGGGCTTTTCATTTCCAATAAAAGAACATAATTACTTTCTATTCGGCAAAGGTGAGGTTTTCAAGCTGGTTATTGCTATAGGTTTTATTCACTAGAGATTTCTTCATGCTGTTGTGGAACTGAATGACAGGACCCATATTAAACTGTAACACTACGATTGAGAGGAGTAAACCGCCTTACCAAGAACTCCTGTCTCCTTCTCTCCCCTCCCACCCCACATATTCTGTTCACCTCAGTGGGGATCAGCCATAATAAATCAGCTTTGTGCTCATTTCAGCAAGGGTGAACAATAAATCACAATCATTCTCTTACTGTTCAGAAAGATTTCAATTCTTAGGAGATATTTAATCACAGTGGAGAGGCAAGAGTGTTAATGAGGTCTATAAATTATCTTAAAGGAGGGTAATTATGTCCTGTGTTGTAATAAAGGCTGAAATGGCTAATATCATTAAAGCAATTAAACACTTTCTTAGATTAAGATAAATTTAATAAAAAAATATTACTGTAAACAAGGGGTCCATTTATTATTAAACAAATTAATTCTATAGTGGATTCAGCTAATATTGCATTGGGTTAAACAGATTCTCTGAACTCCATTGCGTTTTTGCACAGTAACAACATGGCTATGTACCACAAGTAGATTATTACATTATCATTGCATGAATCGGTGAACAACATCTCTACCACCACTCTAAATTAAATTCTATTCCAAGCACGTATAAATTTCTTCTTAACTAGCACTGCTCATTTTTTTTCTTCATTTGATATTATCATCTTTACCTTTCATCTTCCTTTTTCTCTTTCTGGTCTCTATCTGAAATGAGGGGCACTGTAGCACGACAAATAAATAAGCGTACATTAATGAATGCTAAATTACTATCAGGTTCCTATGGATGCATTCATTACAAAAACATTAACACCAAAAGAGTTTATCATGATTGATGTTAATCACATCTGAAGAGTAAAAGACTCAGCAATGATTTACTCTCTCCTTTTTAAGATTTATTAAATATTATACATAGAGATGAGCCAAAGCTGAAAACTCAGCTCTAAGCACTTCTGAATTTTGTGAGTACTCAAAATTCAGACCTAGATCTAAATTTTGCATATGGTTCCTATGTTTTTCATGGCCCAGATCATTCCCACTTCCCTAGATTATAATATCCCACAAACAAGAGTGTTCAAAATCTAGAGCTAAATGCTAATTTTGTGGCCCATCTTTGGGTAAATACTCTTTTTATCCAGAGTAGTATGTAGCTTCCCATCACCTACAGTATATAAGTGCCAAATTTATCCTCAGAAGACACCCGTAGGGTGGGGAAGTATCATTATCCATATTTTACAGATGGGTTGTTGAAGCAGAGAGATTGCCCAGGATGACCCAGGCCTCCTCAGTCCCAGGCTACTTGGGGCCATGCTGGAAAACAAGGATATGAGAACTTCAGTTGTCTACCACTACCCAGTGTGCAGAGCTTATGTCCAAGCTGTAGGAGAAAACTATATTTTTAGGTCCTCTGAGTTTGTTTCTATGTGCTTAGCAAGCTAGAATTGTGGCTGACTTTCCCATTCTTAACCACCATAAAGATATGGAGGCTATGTTGTAAAAATAAATAAATTCCCTCTTGAGCAGAGAACGACATTTCATTCCACAGTAGACTTTAATAGCAGCATTCTACACTCTTTGACAATGGGGTTATAAAAACAGACACTGAAACCTTTAAGTATATCCAAGCAATATATGCTGCTACAATAAAAACATGGATTCTAATATTTGTCTTACACTAGGTAACTTTTTATGATGAATGGTTTAAAAATGATCATCCCACCAGCAGGAGCTGCAGTCAAGGGAACAGTGAGTTTCATTTCAAATAAATAATAATGCTGATTACAATAATGCAATTAATGGATAAGGAAGCCTAAATACAAACAAGAAGGAGGAAAGAAAGGAGAAAGATTCTGTTTTAGTAGTCTGTTTTCCTCAATAGCCGGGAAGAAAAAGTGAAGGAATTATTACTTATATGAAAACAAGTGTGTGGTAAGTAGAACCGGTCAGGACATATTTTCTGGGCGTGTGGTGGGGTGGAATGGCAAAGTAGTGTGTGGAATTTCAGGTTATCAAAAAGCCAAAAGATGAGTTTTTATTATAATTAAAACCTGAACAAAAGTCATTGAAAATGAAAAAACAAAAACATATTTGTTGAACTTGACTACAGAAAAAAACACACTTTCCTGATCAGCACTGCGCAGGAGTGCAAAAAATGGTGGGGCTAGCTATCATGCTCTGTAACACCACATAGCTACACAGGGGCATGAACAGCCAGGCTGAGGGTGATACTAATGCTCCTTCCCGCCTTTTGTGTCCGCTAGCTTATGGCATTTGGCATGGCCACCTGCTGAGCACTCTCCCTTATTGCTTCCCAATGCATTCTCCATGTTCGCATTATACAAAGCAGACTAGATCAGTCTATGTCTACACTGCAGACTCCTTATGGCAGGGTGTAAAATACAAACACTGGATGCCCCCCTAGCATCATTATCAATAGCAGCGTAGATGGTAAAGGCCTGCTTAGGCAAGTAGAGAAACCCACAGACTTCAGGCATATCATATGTACTCTACACAGCACTCTATTTGGTCAAGCCATGCCTCCCCTGTCTACATTGTCATTTTTATCAGTGTAGTCCTCCTGTTGCCTCCTTGCTGCTTTAGCCTTCCCCACTGCAGGGAAAAGACTCCAGCAGCAGAGAAAATGCTACAGGAGCCTTCCCCCCGCCCCCTTCCGCCACCAGAGCCTTTCACTGCAACATGTAGCTACACATGCACTACACCACTGCCAATGGTGTGCAGTGTAGACGTAGCCTAAGACGCTACAGCAATACACCCCCAAATCCCCAGCACTACTCTCTGAGGAAGAGCCATAATGTAGACCAATATATATTTAATGTACAATATTGACACTACAACACAATGTTACAGGATTACAACACAGAGAGGCCCAATAACATTCGGTGCTATTTTTATTTTCAGCTGAAGAGGTAGCAAATTGTGCAGTACAGGAAAATCCTACTCAATTAGTGATCATCTGTCAAATCACAAGGTTCCCCAGCGAAGGCAGAGTAGATTCTGATTTCTGGGAATAAGGAATTGTGCCATGTTTGAGTGCTGCTTGGTTAGTTTTCTGAGAGTGTAAATGCCATGTGAAACAGAAGGTAATTATAGGATTTTTTTTTTCAGTTAGTATTTGTTAATTGGATTATTAATACATTAGCTAAGAGCCATCAGATGTATGTCTGAGTGCTATAATTCACATAACTCTCACTGAATTCCAATAGGTGGCTGTTTGTTCATACTTTCAATGGTTTTCTCTGTCATATGCATCTCTTTCTCAGATATCAAGATGTACATGTAAGATATTGTCCAGCCATGCTGGAAGAGAGACTGGAAGCAGTGGATGTGGTTTAATTAGACTCCAACTTTATACACTTAAAATATCTGGGAGTACCCAGCAATAAGTTTTACAGTGCAGGTCATCATCCTTTCTGTAATCATTTTGAACAATCCTCAGCCTGGTCCCAGCTATCCCACTTCTGGACCCCCTACCCCACCTTCTCCTCACATAAGGTCAATGGGGGGTGTCAGCTCTCTGCTGTTCCACACAGGAGCCCCCAAACCACTTCCTCAGCTCACTTAAAGGAGGCTAGGAAAAGGAGAGGGAGGCAGCTCCCTTCTGTACAACAGGTAGGAGCCCCAGCCTCCCCTCCCCTTATTCAACTTCCATAAGGGATGGTTTTCCTTTAAATTCTTTTCCAATCCATTTTATTCAATAATGGTACCCCTTCCATACCTAGTACCTGCACTGGACATCCACCTCAAGTTCTAAGTTGTGACGTTTAATTTAACCTCCCTACTTCACTCCAATGGGTCCCAGACCTGCTGCAGGGAAAGTGAAAAAAACACCCTACCTCAGCCCATCTGGCAGTGAGGGAAAAATTCTCCCCCAGCCCCTCAAGGGAAAGGGCAACTAGCTCAAGGTCAGTAGGGAACCTGGACCTTTTGCTTAGTTGAAGGGCTGGTGTTGTCAGCCTGGTGCTGGTAAAAGAGGGTACTGCATGGGGAATAACAACCCCCTCACATACGCTTCTGGTCAGCAGGAAGGGCAATGCAGTGATTTTCTGGCCCTGGCCCCAATGGGTTCCTGCCCTTCCTGTTCATCCCTGTAAACTTCCCCCTTCTGTTGCAAGGGAGCCTTTAAAGGGTCAATTCCCCTTTTCTTCCAGCTAGCCAGATAAAGACCCCCTTGCATGAAGGCTGCAGTGAGCACATTAAATTAAGAGCACAGGAATTGCCATACTGCATCAGACTAATAGCCCATCTAGTCCAGTATCCTCTCTGTGGCCAATACTAGCCGCTTCAGAAGAAGAAATACTGTGATCGTCATTTATGGGGTAACCAACCCCAGGGAATGTTTCCTCCTAATGTTTCCCCCCAATAGTCAGAGTTTGGCTTATTTCCTGAAACTTGAGTGTTCATATCCTCTACAAAGCTCTTTTTGAAAATTATTTATTATAATTCTAGACCTTTTTATCCATAAAAATATCTGATCTTTTTTTAAACCTTGTTAGGCTGTTTGCCGCAATGTGTAATTGAGGCTGTAAGTTCCACCATGTAATCTTTAGTGCATTGAGTGAAAAAGTGTTTCCTTCAATGTCCCCTTCCTCATGTCATTCTGAGAAAGATGTATATATTTTTTTCAAGTCTCCTTATTCATCTCTTCTAATGTAAGCAATCCCAATGTTTTCAATCTCTTTTCATATGAGTTTTCTCCCATGCCCATCTTTGAACCCCCACTTAAACCCAGACTCAGACTATAGTGAAAGCTTTCTACTTTTCATTCTCAGTGGAGTTGAAAAGCACAATAGGCTAAGAAGAATGCTCAGCCCCGTCTGACTTCTGCACCTGGCAATTGTAGCTAACCTTGTACAACAAACCTCTTCACAATTCATAATAAAACAGTACAAATCTCAGAAGCACTTTAAGCTTTTTCTACACCCACCGTACAAGGTTCCATGTCACCTTTCATTTTGATGACAGAAATGGAAATTTTCTGACAGGCAAAATATAACATGACTAAGCTCAAATCCACTGGAGTATGATTACTCAAATGAAGATCATACAATAGAACATAATGGTACCCATATTTATGTAACACACATTTAACGTTGTCAACTGTGCATTGCTGAGTTTTGTTACTGTGTAGCTTTTTTATGTGTGTATTTTAAAACTATTTAAATCATTTATAGAGAAAGCACATGATGTCGATAGGTTCATTTTAAGAAAAATAAGCTTTTTAAAAAATAGATTTGGTGCTCAGGAAATGAGGGACTGATTATTACGTCGGATTTTCCAAACTGGATTAGGCAGTTCATATATCTAGTCCTGTGGCCTAGTGAATTCAGTAGTAAGAATCAGATTTAATACTCTTGAAAAAGAGCAAAAAGTTCTCAGGACATACAGTTTATTAGGTAATGAAGTACAAAATAGCCCTAGTTATATTCAGGGTGATGCTATGCAAACTGGCTTTGTGGAACTCTCCAAGTGCCTCCGAGAGGCCAGGATTACAGAACCAATGTGCTAGTCCAAGGTCTCTTTTGAACTGCAACTATTATTTGTACTAAGCACAGTAGCAGATTTCTATTGCAGACAAATATTCACTGAAGGTTATGTTAAAATAAACTCATTTTAATGACTACCTAATATAGGATTTGAACCTACTTCTATGGAGGTAAAAGACAGAATATTATACTGATCACAGATCCAACTTCATTGTGTAGATTATTCATTTCAAATCCATGATACACACGCACCTCAACCCATTTATATTCTGGCAGGTTGGTGGCACCAATAGTAATAGACGATCTAGTAGCAGCACCAAAGCAGACCTGGTTACTTCTAAAGGGGGGCATATTTGTCATGATATGAAAAGGCCCTATTCTGATACAAAGGTAACGAGTATTTGAAACAAATAATAATGTTTTAAAATATCCCGTTAACAGATCACCTGTTAGAAATACTGATTAGAGACTGAGTCTCTGTGAAGTAGACAAAACTCTCATCACCATGAAAAGGATTAAAGAGAGCCTATGCACCCAGCTCGCCCCGCCCCGCTGTACCTGTGTCCAGTGCCAGGCCTGGAAGGGGAAGAAAAGGAGAGAACCTGCTCAGTTTGGGGCTAACTGGCAAAGAGGCAGGAGGTAGCTCTGCACTAGAGATGGTAAGTAAAAGGGTACTCACCTCTATCCCTGGTTGTGAGAAACTCTCCGAGGATTCCCGATCATACCCTGCTCGCTGCGCCAAACTGTGAAGCAAGGGGATTCTTTTCCCCAAGAATCAGGCAGGCACAGACAATACTGAAGGGGTTTATTCATGATACCGGGAAGACTGATAAACAGCTTCAAAAGTATGGTGCTATAGACCAATTATATACCTTTTTCTTATCACTTCATTTGCATTTATTTTGTACTTACAGAGACAAACATTGTTTCAGAAAGAGAGAGAACATTTAACATGATAATGACAGGAGCAGAACATACGCATAAAACTATTTTGATCACATCAATTATCTATGACTACCTTCAAGCGAAGGGGTGGGGTGAGGGTGAGTGTTCACAGATATCCGGAAAACTCTGTGTGTGTGTGTGGGGGGGGAGCGTTGTACTCAGGGCCGGTTTTAGGCCGATTCCCCCCGATTCCCCCGAATCGTGCCCCGTGCCTAAGAGGGCCCCGTGCCCTAAAGAAGAGCGCCTAACTTAGGTGCCTTTTTAATTTTTTTATTCACCTGGCGGCGGTCCGGGTCTTCGGCGGCATGGCAGCGGCAGGTTCTTCACTCGCTCCGGGTCTTTGGCGGCATTTCGGTGGCGGGTCCTTCATTGCCGCGGAAGACCCGTAGCGAGTGAAGGACCCGCCACCGAAGTGCCGCTGAAGACCCGGACCGCTGCCAGGTATTCGAATCAGGCCCCGCACTTCCTAAAGCCGGCCCTGGTTGTACTGTTCTTTCTTACCGAGAGGCTGAGTTACTGGGCGGACATCTGACCATGTGAGCCTATCAAGTGTTTACAGCTGCCACTGTCCTTGGGCCTCTGGTATTTCTGCGTGTTAGTTACATGGGTTTCTGTCTCAGCTGCTAACTGAATTTTTAACTCTTGCCTAACAGTAGACTGCAGAGCACCCAGCAGTGAATGAACTGTACTATTTGACTATAAAGACATTGTGGGGCTAGGCCCCTCCTATCTTACATACACCCCGCCTATCTTAGATCCTATCTTACATACGCAGGGACCTGAGGCTGTGGCAGGAACTGGCAAAAGGGCCACAAGGGGATGCCACTCCAACCAAGCTACTACAAACTGTTTGAACCATAGGGGCTATGCCCTAAACTGAAGGGAAATAGGTAGCAAGGACCCCACCAATGTTCCTTCACACAGGACCCTGGACTGGAATCTGGTGGAGAGGGAGGGCCTATGTTCCTCTGCCTCACCTCCTTAAGGGCTGAGGTCCAAATGCAAGTGGAGACCAGAAGGTTCCCAGCGTAAGATCAGAAAACTGACACCACTGCCAGGGAAGCAAGGAGCTGGAAGTCAGATGGACTGATAATGAGGCTGCCCAGTCCTCTGAACACCCTTTCAGTGCCAGAACCACATTTGGTATTAGTTTGCATAGGTCCATTGCACTTAGCTCCAATGAAGTCATAGAATCATAGAATATCAGGGTTGGAAGAGACCTGAGGAGGTCATCTAGTCCAACCTCCTGCTCAAAGCAGGACCAACACCAACTAAATCATCCCAGCCAGGGCTTTGTCAAGCCGGGCTTCACAAACCTCTAAGGATGGAGATTATACTACCTCCCTAGGCAACCCATTCCAGTGCTTCACCACCCTCCTAGTGAAATAGTTTTTCCTAATATCAAACCTAGATCTCCCCCACTGCAACTTGAGACCATTGTGCCTTGTTCTGTCATCTGCCACCACTGAGAACAGCCAAGCTCCATCCTCTCTTTGGAACCCCCCTTCAGGTACTTGAAGGCTGCTATCAAATCCCCCCTCACTCTTCTCTTCTGCAGACTAAATAAACCCAGTTCCCTCAGCCTCTCCTCATAAGTCATGTGCCCCAGCCTCCTAATCATTTTCGTTGCCCTCTGCTGGACTCTCTCCAATTAGTCAACATCCTTTCTGTAGTAGTAGGGGACCCAAAACTGGACGCAATACTCCTGATGTGGCCTCACCAATGCTGAATAGAGGGGAATAATCACTTCCCTCGATCTGCGGGCAATGCTCCTACTAATGCAGTCCAATATGCCATTAGCCTTCTTTGCAACAAGGGCACACTGTTGACTCATATCCAGCTTCTTGTCCACTGTAATCCCCAGGTCATTTTCTGCAGAACTGTCTCTTAGCCAGTCGATCCCCAGCCTGTAGCAGTGCATGGGTGTCTTCATCCTAAGTGTAGGACTCTGCACTTGTCTTTCTTAAACCTCATCAGATTTCTTTTGGCCCAATCCTCCAATTTGTCTAGGTCACTCTGGACCCTATACCTACCCTTCAGTGTAACTACAGCTCCCCACATCTTAGTGTCATCTGCAAATTTACTGAGGGTGCAATCCATCCCATCATCCAAATCATTAATGAAGATGTTGAACAAAACTGGGCCCAGGACTGACTCTTGGGGCACTCCACTTGATACAGGCTGCCAGTTCAGCCATTGATCACTACACGTTGAGCCCGATGATCTAGCCAGTCTCTTGGGACTAGAAGCAACTTGAATCTTGTGTGATCTTTGGTGTATGGCAACCAACTATCACTAAGTTCAGCTTTCCTGGGCGGCAAGATAGACTGAAATGTCCAAGGGGACTGTCTGAGACTCCATGGTAAAATTGTTACAGTGCTTCAGGAGTTCACATTTGTTACTGGGTTGGTGAAATCTAATTATAGAACATACAGTCAGTTTGTCTGCCCTGCTGTTTGACAGTCTGCCCTGAGGTTGGCACTGCAGATAGCCAACAAACTTCTTATTACTTCATTCCATTAATCTACCTTCCTGGTTTCTCCCCAGATACAATTTAAGTGAGCAGCTGCCCGTTTTCCCCTGCCCAACGGTAAGTAAAACCAGAGACTAGAGTTAGAAGGAGGGTGGGGAAAGAGATTTTTCACCATTTTCAGAATAGACCTCTCATTCCTGCTTCAATGAGCTTTCATATTCCAGGGATAGAGTGTCTGCATTTTCAATTTTTCCTTCTTATTCTCTCACCAAGGGGGATTTAAGATACATAAATCACTTATGTGCTTTTATGCAGATTGCTGGTCAATGCCAAGAAAGTTCAAGATGGCATAAATCACTTGGGAGTATTTATGTTGGGTAGTGTTGGGAGTCCAGAATTTTGTATAAGTTCTACAGGTGACCTTCAGAACAGAATATGTTCTCAGGGGCAGATTTTAGAGGAAATGGAGAGTAGTTGGCCATGTCCTTCCATGCTAGAAATACAAACACATACCTGCCAAGTTCTCAACAGCACAAACATATTAAACATTAAATGGGGCTACTCATTGAGTAAAGTTATGCATATGCTTACATGGTTGTGATTAAACTGATGAATTAGGTCCCTTCCTATCACTTTTACAAGTACCATATCATTGCCATAATGTGTCAGTCAGTGATTTCCAGACTCAAGAAATGTCTGCTGTAAAGAAAGCATCTCCTATTGTTCACTGAACAGAGGTAGTGACCCCAGAAGATGACATTCAGCATATAAAAAAACCTACAGTTTGAATGTAGAAAAGTAAACAACAAATCATTGTGAAGTAACCTCTAACAAAAAAGCAGCATTTCTGGCATGCTCATCTGAAGAGTTTCTCATCTTCAATTATCCAGTTGAAACTGAAAAAAACCCCAACTTCAACAGTTTCATTTAAACAAGAATGAAAGGCTGTTTCCACAGGTGAATATGCTTCTATTGGAAAGAGCCAATGTAAAGATTACAATGTTCAAGTGAATTTCACAAAATTAACAAGAATCCAAAATTGGAATGGATTTTAATCTCCACCATTGGACTCCCTGTAGTGCTGCTGTCATGAATAGTTATTCAGCTGTGCAAAATGTTCATAACTGAATCCATCTTGTTTTGCTACTAATTTGAAAGTCAGGCCAGCTTTGTCCAAAGAGTCTAGGAACATTCTGAATAAAGCAGAGCCCACCAAACCTTGAATGAATCTCAGGCTATTTATGATTTTGCATCAAAACTAGAGCTGAGGAGATAATTCTTTTCTCTATTTGGGTACAACTTATTTGCAAACTTGCACAGAAATCATTGGTATTCACAAATACTTGCCAAATATTCTCCTAGCAGTATAAACTAAGCCAATGCCAGAGTCAGGAGCAGGAAATGTTATCGGATAATAATCAAATAATATATACGCTTATTCAACTACGTCCAATGAAAACCCATGCAAAACTGTTTCAAATGGTTTAGTGCAACTTTGAGATGCTTTAGGCCAGAGAGGGTAATGTACAATTTGGTCCATGTTGGGGACTGTGCAAAGTGCATCTGACATTGCTTTCACTGCACACAATGCATATGCATATGCTGCCCCATGTCTTTGGGTGGTGCAGTCTGTTCCCTGCATGCAAGCAGCCAGCTCTCCAGGCCAGTGCAGAAAGTGGTTGGTGATATGGGAGCTGAAAACCAAAGGACATTAAATAGAAAGACAAACTGTTGGGGGAGTGAGGCTGGAAAGAAAAGAAGTGCCAAGAAGAGAGAAGTACAACTTGGAGAACTTTTGTAATGCTATGGAGACAAAGAGGGAAAGAATCAGGGATTAAATTCAGCTGAAGCTGTCCAGAGAGGAGCTCTGGAAAATATTTTCAACCCCTCTGGAGTTTTTGCTAGCATGTTGGGGGAGTGGGGGATACGCTGAGAATTTAAGCCTTCAAAAGAACAAACATGTAGATACTAGATGAAAAGATAACAAATGAAGAACAGACGGGAGTAAAGAAAGAAGGATCCAACTGAAATCTGAAAGCAGAATTGGTCTTTCTGATCTTTTTCATTTTATTTCTTAGGCTAATTTTTTTAAACAAAAACCTTAACAGCCTATGTAAAGATCAAAGCACAAAGAGCGAGGAATACTAGCCCCCTCAACCTTGTGGAATAGTATTTTGATATTGCTTTGGCAGTTTGAATGCCTAAAGCAAGCATTTTAGAGGGGGCAGGGGAAGTGCTCAGAGCTTATTCAAGATGCATGAAAAGGCCATGGTGGTTTCTCTTAATTCAGTACAGATTTGAACACTTGGAAACTGAGTTGATTAGCAAGTCAAAGTCACATTAAGAAATCACTGTGTGCAGGACTCAAGTGCCTTGATGTGGTTACACATCTTGAAGGGACAGAACTGTTTTTCTTCCCTTACATTCAGTACGTGTAAACTCAGACTTGAGGTAATGGTGACATTACAGACATTCTAGACTTTCTGCCCACTCTGATCATGACAGCTGCTCTCCTATCCAGGTATTTAATATGGTTCCATATGCAGTTTACACAAAATGTTTTATTTAACTTATAAAAAATTGGAAGTCTTCAAGGAACTGAGTACAGCCTTGATCTGTTGGAAGGAGCAAATGGAAAGTAAGTTGACTGCCAATAGTGATGAGAAAGGAAGGGAGAAATACAGCTCTGAGTATAATTTACTGGGCACAATTCTTTATTGTTTACACTAAATTCTGTTTACTGCAATGTTGAAACCATAGCCTTCATGTGGCTGGGTTCTGCAGCAGCGATCAATGTTGTTATTCTGAAACACTAGGTAGTAGCACAATGCTTAGAAGGAATGCTCCATCTATTTCCTAGTCTAAGGCCAGAATTTCAAGAGACTGAGCTCCCAGTTCGACACATGAATGAAGTGGCCAGATTTTCAAAAGATCTCAGTGGGAGCTGCTGACTGAGGCCTATGGAAAATCTGGCTGCTTCAAGTATCTAACAAGAGCTCAGCTTTTTAGAAAATGATCAGTTATTTTAAAATTCCTGGACTGATTACTATGCATAGGAAAGTTTTGAAGCCTTCTCCATTTAAGGCCAGATATGTTGCGGATCTGGCTGTGAGGTAGGATGGAGGTGGGCAGAGGGCTCTGCACTCAAAGAGACATTTATACTCCCCCTGCATGTGATTCCACCAGCTCCAGATATGGGGCGTTTAATAATAATCTACAATACATCCATGTTGTAGGTTTTTGTCCAAAAATTACTCTATCACTGCTGTAGCAAGTGGCTCTGCTGTTGGGGGGATGGAGGGGGAGGGGAATAATTTTAAGAATATGACTATGGAACTCTTACTCATATGAGGAGTGACTTTAATGGGACTACTTCCATGATTACTGCTTAAGTGAGTAAAGGTTGAAGGATCAATCCCTAAGAGAAATAGTGATGCAGCCTGCCAAATTTATATCTACAAGGGACATTCAGAGAGGCAAATAATAATTCTAATGGTTCAGGGTATAAATTGGTCCCAGGTGTAGTATCACCAGTTCTGGTGCCACATGCAAAGGAAACGATGGTGACCCCATGTTCCTTTAAAAACAATATTAGATCAACTGTATGACTCACTTCTCCTATCCCCACCCAGTATGGCCCCAAACAGGCACTAGATTTTGTTTAATTAGCTTTGGTGAGAGGAAGCTCCCAATGTAATGGACTAAATAGGAATCCCCAGATCTAGAAAGTGTAACATAATAAATCATTTGCATTTATAAAGGGCCGTTCTGCTTCACAGTGCTTTTAAAATACTAATTAATGCTTCAACAGCCTTGTGACATAGGTAGGTAGGAAAGTATTATCGTCATTCTTCCTATTGTACAGAGAGGCTGAGAGGTTAGAAGGCTTGCCCCATGCCATAGGTTAAGTCAAGGTCAGGATGAGAACTGAGAAGCACCTAAGTCCTAATACTTTGCTCAGATCACTAGACGAAGCCTAACGCTTTCCAACGCTAACACAAGTGTCTAAAGAAGGCCCATAAATTAAGAACGTTAAAATTCTTGAAATCTCTGAGCCTAATTGCGTAAGAGGATATTTCCTCCAAATCATAACTGGATGCCTTTCCTGAAAATATGTTTTAGTCAAACACAAGTTAATAGGCTCAATGTAGGGGTTACTTGAAGTTTTTTGGTCTGTGGTATACAAGAGGTCAGACTGGGTAATCCAAATGGTCCCTTCTGGCCATAGCCACCAATAGAGGGGGACGGAGGGACACACACAATGTGCGTGTGGGTTATGGTTGCCTAAGGACAGACTTATCTACGGATGAAGTAACTGCTAGATCAGGGGTCGGCAACCTTTGGCACGCAGCCCATCAGGATAATCTGCTGGCGGGCTGCAAGACATTTTGTTTACGTTGACCATCTGCAGTCATGGCCTCCGCAGCTCCTAGTGGCCATGGTTCATCGTTCCCGGCCAATGGAAGCTGAGGGAAGTGGCGGCTAGCAAGTCCCTGTGGCTTCTCACAGCTCTCATTGGCCAGGAACGGTGAACCGTGGCCACTGGGAGCTGCGGGGGGCCATGCCTGCAGATGGTCAATATAAACAAACTATCTCGTGGCCCACCAGTGCATTACCCTGATGGGGCATGTGCCGAGGAGTGCCGACCACCATGCTAGATGTAAAGAATAAGTATCTCTTTGGGGCCTCAAACCTTCCCACTCTACTCCCAGACATGTTCGCTTTCCCCAACTTACACACAGTAGCAGACAGCGAACCAAGACCTCTATAACCAAACATAGTACACGGGATATCTATCAACTGTCCTTTATTGAAGGACATCACTTATTTTAGTCCCAGCATTACCTATGTTCCTTACACATTTGGTGTCTTCTCACTTATTGTCAACAAGAATCTATAAGTGAGGGTCAATAGGGAGTTATTTACACTGCAGAACAGTCTCCTCCATTTGTGGTTTCCCTCATTTTGGGTCATATACTGCATTCCCACATCTGGGATTAGGTAGCTAGGGTCTGATCCAAAGGCCATTGAAGTCAATGGGAGTCTTTCTACTGACTTCAGTAGGTGCTGGATCAGTGCCTTTGAAAGGTATGGAGTAGTTAATCCTACTACTATGCTGGGAAGCCTGTCTGCCACGAGAAGTGGTGCACAAACAGGCTGTTACAGTAGGTATGCAGGGAGCAGCCCTGGTTATCCTCTTGTAGAATTGACCCTTTAGTACCTTTAGAGTTTCAATAGGGTTCCCCTTCCTACACTCACCCAAAGGAAAGAAGCCATTATTTATGCCATACGAGATTCTTATAAATCCTACTGCACCTGTGGACCCTTTCCTTCTCAGGTATCTTTGGAGGCTTTGTTTGTATATTTTTAGTTTAGCTTTGTGTATTGAAATCAAGTGGTGATGGGTCACAAAAAGTTAATAAAATGCTACGTTGCCTGCTTTCTCAAGACATGATGTGTGGCATATTCACTCAGGGATAACATAAGCTTTAAATGTCAGCACTGACTATTGTAAAAAAGAGACTTCAACAGTTCTTGAATTCAGAGGAGGCTTATTTTTTCGCTTTGTTTATGCCACCTTTTCCTATATAATCATTGACTTTTTACCTCTCTGTAGAGATCACTTTAATCTTAATGTTTCAAATGTAGACATATGCCAGTCAGTCTGGAGGGGGGGAAAAAGACAAATCATCCCTGTTTTCTGAAGTTTGGAAAAGGTTCCTACTTTTTCATTTTATTTCCCTTTTTGCAATGCCTTTGCACTTTTGGGAGGGAGGGGGACGTGGAGGTCAGGCCACTAGAATTACTGCAAAAAAAACAAAGCAAAAACCAAACAGAAAACAAATAAAAAACCCACATAAGAGAAGTTGGAAATACTAAAAGAAATACCTAATTAGAAACAATTTTAACAGTGCAGCCTGTACCTATGAGATTTCTAGTCTAATTTAGGAGAGCCATGAGGTTCAGATAATAAATAAAAGCACTGAACAATGACATTTTATCTTTCAATAATATTTGAGTAGTTCAAATATATAAATCTTTTGTAGTAACCATAGAGGGAAATTATATGGTGTATATATAAAAGAGAACCTAATAAATATTAGTGGCCAAGCTATCATAACAAGGAAATAAAGCTCTCTTCATGAAATCTAGTCAATTGCAAATGAAGTTAATCCTTAATCAGGGGACAAAGTGATACAATGGTGTGACAGGTAATGGTTCTGGGTCTCAACAGGAAGCTGTTAGACAGTAGAGTCCCAAGCTTAGAAGGTGTTATTAAGAAGGGGTAAATACAGAGGTGTGAAAGGGAAAATATCTACTTACAGAATATATTATGTATACCTAATAGATTTATAGTTGTCTAAAGAAACAAAACTGGTATCACTCCCTGTTAGCAGGATGTACTTGTGTCCAATAAGCAAAGAAGTCAGTGTTGCTAAACCTTTTTTTGTAGAGCACTTACTTCTGCAGTCAGGTGATTACTGGAGAATCTCAGCTTTGGAAAAAAAGTTTCTAGCCCTCATGTTTGCAGAGAAAAGCTTAAACATGTGAACTGAGTGGTTTCTAATGACTCAGTAAAAGGCAGTAAAGGAAAATAACTCCAGGATTTAAAGAAAAAACATGATTTTTAAAACAATTATATAATTTTTGGAGCCCAACTCATGATTTTTGAATATTCAGAATTAGCAAGTCTGAAAGCATATTGTAGGGAAAGTGCCCAAACAATCCTTTTGTTAAGTGTTCTAGAGCAGTGGTTCTCAAAGCCGGTCCGCCGCTTGTTCAGGGAAAGCCCCTAGCGGGCCAGGCCGGTTTGTTTACCTGCTGCATCTGCAGGGTCAGTCGATCACGGCTCCCACATGCCGCGGTTCGCCGCTCCAGGCCAATGGGGGCTGCGGGAAGCAGCGCGGGCCGAGGGATGTGCTGGCCGCCCTTCCTGCAGCCCCCATTGGCCTGGAGTGGCAAAGTGTGCATAGTACATATTTATTTCTATTTAGGCACTTACCCAGTTTGCAGTGCATTCCCCTTTCCTTAGCGTACACTCAAGCAAAATGATAAATTACTTAATAGGCTGTAGTTTATTAGTATTTAAATGATGAATTCCAGCATTTAGAGATTAACAAAAACAATTTCAGTTCTCTTTTTATTTTAAGGCAATTTAATTGCTTTAAGCAGAAAGAGAATGAATAAGGGCAAGCTACTCAAGAGAATGGCACAAAGGTCACAGTCACTGGCATCTTAAACAGTTCCCTGTCAAAGTGAAAGTATTGATTACTGAGTTGCAAGGGTGTTTGTTTTTTCTACTACTGCATTCCTTTTGCTCAAAGTTGTCTCTGAAGGGCCTCCACATGCTGAAATTTGATGCAAATTCCATGTTCCCTTGATCTAAATTAGAAACTTTGGAACAACAGGTATTTTCCTGCTTCAGCTCATACTCTTGATAAATACACTACAATTATACTTTTTATGCATAGTCAATGAGTGGAGGTGCTATTTCCAAACAACCAAAACATGCAAAAGTGTCAAGAATCAAATTCAAAAAGATTTTAAGAATTAAAAAAAATATTGGGTTCTTTGGATTTGCTCTCTGGTTTTTGAGCCTTTTGAGCATATTCAGGTTAAATTTTTAAGCTTTTCCCTACAACCATGATGCCTAGAACCTTTTTAATGAATAGTGAGATTCTCCCATAATCACTTGCCTTCAGGATCTGGGGCTTTAGGTAAAACATCAAATACTGAGAGACTCAAAAGGAAATTGCATGTGTGAGTAACACTATTTCCGCACAAAAGAAATACCTTCCTTAGGAAATGGAATGAACCTAGAATTCTTACTGTTTAAAGCACCCAGATCTCAATTGTTTTCAATAGGAGTTGAGTGCCTAACTCTTAGATACTTCTGAAAACCCATTATAATATTTTTTCAGGGCATAAATATAACTTGTCTGCTAAAATGGTGTTTACATTAACTGTCCAGTGTAATATACTGGTCTCTAAGTATTCACTTGATGTTCACAGAGACCCCCTAGGAATGTGAGTGTGGGTTTCCATAGATTAGTAGAATAGAGGGATTGGAGGAGAGAGAGAGGACACTATTGTGCTTTATTGTTATAAAAACGGGTGGGGGGCTTTACGGAAGGAGTGATCATATTCATCACACTCAAATATCCAGAAAAGGCCTGTGTAGAATACCGGGCTTTAACTTTTATATCCTTTTGCAAAGAGCTTTGGTCTTCTTCAGGATACACTGTGTTACACAAATGCAAGATAATGGGCCAGACTGAGATCCTCTAATTCAAGTTAATGAGCAGTTACTCACAAGAATATTCCCTTTTGCTTCAGTAGCCCTACTTATTGAAGTAGCTGTTTGCCAGTGTGGTAGTAAAAGGATCACAACATGGCCCCAAAGTGTGTAAATGGTATTTCATTTGGCTAATTCTCCCTTTTTCTTGTTCTGTTCCCCTTCCTTTCTCCCCCCACCTCCACACCCTCATGTTACCTCCTCCTTTACAAGATAAACCTATGAATACCTGAAATGTTCTGGCTCATACTCAGTCTAATAGAAATACTTTTTCATAGTGTCAGCCAGTGTTATTGCTGGTATAAATGCAGACAGGTTATGTACTGTCACTCAGAATGCAGCAAACAGTGTTTTCTTATACTTCTGAATTTGCACATTATATATTTTGTAATTAGATCACTAATGTCACTTGAGAACCTTGGTGAGCAACAACTCCAAACCAGGTGGTGATTAGCACATCTGTTGGTTCTCTGTCTTAAAACCCTTTAATTGTTTGTTTGGTTTTCGGTGTCTTTACACTTGCTTCAATTATGCAACATATTCTATTATTCCAATTAGAAGAATATAAGCATTTAGTGCCATGCTTCAGTCAGCAAACAGAACTTTCGCTGTAAGATAAAGGAAAATGTCATAGTGGACAGTTGGTGGGCCTTATAATCTCTTCCATCTTTAAGATTTGAGCCCTGTAGGGCATGTGCCAGGGCTATAAAATCCTGTACAAGACCGTCATTAACTTAGACCAGTCTAAGAGGACAAAACAGTATGCATGTTTAGATATAAATGAGTTTTATGTCAGCAACATCACATTTATTATGTGGGTTTTTTGGGGGAAGGTGAGGGAAGAGGAAGAATTTTCTTTGCCAAATCCAGGCTGAGTCAGTCCAATCACTGACTAAGTTGACGTACACCATAAAACATGTCATATGACATACAGTCTTCTATTTGTGCTATAAACTAGGTTTTATGACATTATCTTTTGCAAGCATTATATGGGCAAGAAAGAAAAATGAGGGCAAGAAAGAACAGGAGCCAACATTGTCTTTACAAATGTATAAATGTATCTTATCCTATTAATTCACCAACCTAGTGCTTCCCCAAAGTAGTTATGCAATAAATGTATCTATCCACTTTTGTAACAAGCTTACTGAGAATAAATTTCCTTAATACATTCCACTGTTATACAGACACCACAAACATCCTATTAGTGTTTTTATTTTTTATCTGCCATGTCCATCAACACCTACAGAGATTTTTCTGTTTCCTCATTTAACTCAGATGTCATCCTTCCTCCCCCCCCCCCCTTAATGCTGTTTGGTTTTCCTATTTCTGTATTTAAATCTCTAAATTATATATAGCCACTACTAGCATGCACTTCAGTTTGAGAGGTTAATAGAATATTCTTAGCAAAGGAAAATATTAGTAAGCTGCATCTTTGTCGGGGTGGAGAATTTCATTGACCAACGCTGGATGGAAACAAATATGTAAAAGGAGTTTAAATATTGTACAAGTCTTTATTTGTACGCTATTTCTTTGTCATTGATTGGAATCACAATAAACTGTTTACTCTCTCATTGACCACATTTTATAATCAAAAACACAAGAGCAATTTAGTTAGTAACTGTTTATAAAGCATTTTGAACATGGAAAGTGCTACATAAGTGCTAAATATTATTTTTGTATGTATTTTTTCTTGGATAATTCCGATATTACCCATTAAAAAGAAAGCCCTAATCCAGGTCCAGATGGGGGCTGGCCAAAAAAATTGTCAAAAACCGGGGGGTTTTTTAATGGAAAGTTGGGGTTTCAACTAAACACTTTTGTTTAGGAAAGTGTCTATCTGCAAAATGTCAATATTTTTGAAAAAGAACTGAATGTCCAAAAACCAGAATCTCATCTGAAAACCAAAGTATATTGTTCCATCAAGAAGTCTGACCAATTCTAATAGTGAGATGTTTCTTATAAGCGTAGCCCCGCTTAAATAAATAGGACTGCTTGCAGAGCAAGGTATTTTTCATCTTAAATAGGGAGGGAGAACCTGGCCCTAAACAGGCTATGGTAAAGACAAATGAATGGATTCAAAATCAATCAAACAACAACTTTTATAATAAGGCATGTATACTTCCTGTAGTCCATAATTTATATGGCTTCAACTCCCTTATCTTGTACAGTACACTCTCTTTTCTAGTAGTAAACTGTTAGAAAATAACTTGTACTCTCAATTCTGTTTTTATATAAAAATTAATGCACTAAGACCATGATCCAACAAGGCCCTTAAATAGGTATATAACTGTATGCCTGTGAGTTTCATTTAAATCAGTGGGATTACTCAATGGTTTAAAGTTATATACATGATGAAGGGCTTTGAGTGATCATGGCCTAAGTGGATAATGGGAGGGTAATGAAGAAAATTATGGGTGAAATCCTGGCTCATATTGATTTAAGCAGGGCCAGGATTTCACCTTTAGGCATGAGCATTCTTTCAAAAGTAGATTTTTATGACAGAGAAACGGATTAGCTCATAATGAGTAATTAAGCAAGGAAGAACCCAAGTCTATCAGAATCATGTGTATATGTGCATCAGTATAAGATAATTTGACCCATTATCCTTAAATTATCTTCAGTTCCATTGATTCAGCTCTTTTCACTTCAGTGGGGTTGCACTAGTGTAAACAGACCAAAATTAAATCAAATATTTAAAGCATGTGTCACCTATTCCCCGTGATGTTCTCTTTCACAGGGAAAAAACGTTGTGATACGGCATGGGCTTAATATCAAACAATTCTCAAATACATCAAACACCTTCAATTATAAGTAGATTTATTGCAAAGCAGACACTGCTTCCAGAAGTTTAAAAGAAAAATCCCATCCCATCTTAGCAAGTGGTAATGATATTTTACCTTTTACATTTGCTTGTCAGGGGCTAGATCTAAAATCCATTGCAGTTTTTCCATTGACTTCAATGGGTTCTTGGATCTGGCCCTAGATTATGCTAAAGTTTCTGTATTTCTGTAGCACATTTGAAAATATTTTCCCCAGCCTCTCCCTCCAAAAAAGAATGTGGGAAGTGATGTTCTTCAACATACAAATATGTGGAAAATTAAATTAATGTTGCCATGAAGCAGCGCCGGCTCCAGGGTTTTTGCCGCCCCAGGCAGCCAAAAAAAAAAAAAAGCGCCGCGATCGCGATCTGCGGTGACAATTCGGTGGGAGGTCCTTCGCTCCGAGTGGGAGTGAGGGACTCTCCGCCGAATTGCCGCCGAATACCTGGACGTGCCGCCCCTGTCCGGAGTGGCCGCCCCAAGCACCTGCTTGTTAAGCTGGTGCCTAGAGCCAGCCCTGCATGAAGACACTCAATATTAATTGCAAGAATAAGTGTTCTAACTGAATATATATATATATATATATATTTAAAAATTTGGTTGTGGGCATATCTTTTTATATATAAATATTCAATATAAAAATACATTGTTTAAACCACTGAGTGATGTATGATAAAATATTCACACAGTAATTAAGCATAATTAGCATTTTAAAATAGGCATCATTTAGATGTTAATTAATTCTTCCTTCCCTTATCTTATGAGACCATATGTGGTATGTCTAGCAGCAAAACATGTTACAATTAAATGTTCTTTGGAAGGGAATAGAAAAAAGCATATACTAAAGGTCCAGAAACGCTCCCTACATACATCATCCAGACCCTGAAGACTCAAATAATTAATAATTGTTGTTATGTTTGGAACAATGATAAAGGTACTGTAAACTAACGGGACAGGAATATCAGATTTTACAGGATCAAAGGAAAACCTGTCTCTCCAGTTCTTAGTGGTCAGTTTGCAATGCTACCTCCACATTGTTTTCCTCTTAACTCTCTTTTAAAGCCATTTCTATTGCTTCCCTTTGTGCTGCCAGTCACAATGGGATAATGCGCTTCAGGAAGTTGTGACATGTGAAGAGATCACACTTTCTCTGCAGAGAAAGTGGATATAAGCATCTTTCTTTTAGAAACAGCTCTTGCCTTCTTATTTTTGTGTTTGGAAACAGTTTCAGAAACTCACTTAACCTGAGAACTGTACATAAAGTGAATAGTTTTGAAGTGACTGATAAGCCCAGATGCCCCAAAACATAATACATTCAAGTTAAAAAATGCTATTTTAGGGCAAGACTATTAATTGCCCCTAAGGTATCCCCACAGGGGAATAATGAAGCATGGTTTCAATACCCTCTGAGGCATATCTAGATCACCAAATGGTGCATGGGAACAGATTCCATGGAGTCAATACTCCCCAGCCCTGAGCAAGTGCCAAAGAGGGGAAGGAAATAGCATTGGCTCCATATCTCCATGAAGTACTGGTCAGTAGTGCAAGTGGTATGCTGTGCCCTGTAAAAGGGTATTGCAAGTTACTCCCCATCAGGAATAAGGAAGGAGCAATGGAAGGAATTATGACTTGGAGACAGAATAGGTTCCCAAACCTGCTCCCTGGAGATTGGTGCCACTACAGTCCTAGAGGTTGAAGCAGGAATCAAGCCTAATGGTCATAGCAGGAGTCAAGAATCAGAGCCCAGGGTCAGAGGCCAGGTGTCAGAGCCAAAGGTGAAAGCTGGGTTAGCCGAAGTGAGGCTAGGCTGCAGCTGAGGCAGGAGCGGGGCTGGAATAAGCAGGTACAGTAGCTACTAGAGCCAAAGGCAAAGGCATTGAGCAGCTGCTGAATTGCTTGCTGCTGGGCTTAAGAGCTGTCTGCTGACTCTTCCAACCAATCAGCTGTCATAGCCAATCAGGCAGCCTATACAGGCCAACCGTGCTCTTTAGGTTGCCCTGGCTTTGCTGCAGACCCTGATTTCTGCCAAGCCTCAATCTCACTCTTAACTTTTAGTTCCTGAATACAAATTATTTTTATTATTTGAACCTTGCAAAGTTTAATTTACAAAATTTTTAATACTGGAAGGTTGCATTTAAGTTTTAAAAAGGGAACAAATGTGAAGTTTAGCTAAGAGACTGGACAGGGGATGGGGAGACACAATAAGGGCTCAATTCTGCAATGTGCCAAATGCCATAGCTCAGAGCCACAGCACCTGCGTTCCCCCTTCTGTGGTCTACCAAGGGCATCCACTTAAATGTTTGACTCCCAGACATAGATTCATAGATTCTAGGGCTGGAAGGGACCTCGAGAGGTCATCGAGTCCAGTCCCCTGCCCTCATGGCAGGACCAAATACTGTCTAGACCATCCCTGATAGACATTTATCTAACCTACTCTTCAATATCTCCAGAGATGGAGATTCCACAACCTCCCTAGGCAGTTTATTCCAGTGTTTAACCACCCTGACAGTTAGGAACTTTTTCCTAATGTCCAACCTAAACCTCCCTTGCTGCATTTTATCTCTTTGCTTCTTGTTCTATCCTTAGAGGCTAAGATGAACAAGTTTTCTCCCTCCTCCTTATGACGCTCTTTTAGATACCTGAAAACTGCCATCATGTCCCCTCTCAGTCTCCTCTTTTCCAAACTAAACAAACCCAATTCTTTCAGCCTTCCTTCATAGGTCATGTTCTCTAGACCTTTAATCATTCTTGTTGCTCTTCTCTGGACCCTCTCCAATTTCTCCACATCTTTCTTGAAATGCGGTGCCCAGAACTGGACACAGTATTTCAGTTGAGGCCTAACCAGCGCAGAGTAGAGCGGAAGAATGACTTCTCGTGTCTTGCTCACAACACACCTCTTAATGCATCCCAGAATCATGTTTGCTTTTTTTTGCAACAGCATCACACTGTTGACTCATATTTAGCTTGTAGACCACTATAACCCCTAGATCCCTTTCTGCCGTACTCCTTCCTAGACAGTCTCGTCCCATTCTGTATGTGTGAAACTGATTGTTCCTTCCTAAGCGGAGCACTTTGCATTTGTCTTTATTAAACTTCATCCTGTTTACCTCAGACCATTTCTCCAATTTGTCCAGATCATTTTGAATTATGACCCTATCCTCCAAAGCAGTTGCAATCCCTCCCAGTTTGGTATCATCTGCAAACTTAATAAGCATACTTTCTATGCCAATATCTAAGTCGTTGATGAAGATATTGAACAGAGCTGGTCCCAAAACAGACCCCTGCAGAACCCCACTTGTTATACCTTTCCAGCAGGATTGGGAACCATTAATAACAACTCTCTGAGTACGGTTATCCAGCCAGTTATGCACCCACCTTATAGTAGCCCCATCTAAGTTGTATTTGCCTAGTTTATTGATAAGAATATCATGCGAGACCGTATCAAATGCCTTACTAAAGTCTAGGTATACCACATCCACCGCTTCTCCCTTATCCACAAGACTTGTTATCCTATCAAAGAAAGCTATCAGATTGGTTTGACATGATTTGTTCTTTACAAATCCATGCTGGCTATTCCCTATCACCTTACCACCTTCCAAGTGTTTGCAGATGATTTCCTTAATTACTTGCTCCATTATCTTCCCTGGCACAGAAGTTAAACTAACTGGTCTGTATTTTCCTGGATTGTTTATATTTCCCTTTTTATAGATGGGCACTATATTTGCCCTTTTCCAGTCTTCTGGAATCTCTCCTGTCTCCCAGGATTTTCCAAAGATAATAGCTAGAGGCTCAGATACCTCCTCTATTAGCTCCTTGAGTATTCTAGGATGCATTTCATCAGGCCCTGGTGACTTGCAGGCATCTAACTTTTCTAAGTCATTTTTAACTTGTTCTTTTTTTATTTTATCTTCTAAACCTACCCCCTTCCCATTAGCATTCACTATATTAGGCATTCCTTCAGACTTCTCGGTGAAGACCGAAACAAAGAAGTCATTAAGCATCTCTGCCATTTCCAAGTTTCCTGTTACTGTTTCTCCCTCCTCACTGAGCAGTGGGCCTACCCTGTCCTTGGTCTTCCTCTTGCTTCTAATGTATTGATAAAAAGTCTTCTTGTTTCCCTTTATTCCTGTAGCTAGTTTGAGCTCATTTTGTGCCTTTGCCTTTCTAATCTTGCCCCTGCATTCCTGTGTTGTTTGCCTATATTCATCCTTTGTAATTTGTCCTAGTTTCCATTTTTTATATGACTCCTTTTTATTTTTTAAATCATGCAAGATCTCGTGGTTAAGCCAAGGTGGACTTTTGCCACATTTTCTATCTTTCCTACCCAGCGGAATAGCTTGCTTTTGGGCCCTTAATAGTGTCCCTTTGAAAAACTGCCAACTCTCCTCAGTTATTTTCCCCCTCAGTCTTGATTCCCATGGGACCTTACCTATCAGCTCTCTGAGCTTACCAAAATCTGCCTTCCTGAAATCCATTGTCTCTAATTTGCTGTACTCCCTTCTACCCTTCCTTAGAATTATGAACTCTATGATTTCATGATCACTTTCACCAAGCTGCCTTCCACTTACAAATTTTCAACGAGTTCCTCCCTCTTTGTTAAAATCAAATCTAGAACAGCTTCCCCCCCTAGTACCTTTTTCAACCTTCGGAAATAAAAAGTTGTCTGCAATGCAGTCTGTGATACAGCATGGCCAAAGAGCAGCAGGAGAGGGTTAGAAGGGAGCCTTATTCCCTATAGAGGGAAGAAAGTTTGCTATAGATTAATTAGAGCACCTGAAGCCAATTAGAGCACCTGAAGTCAGTCACCTGATAAACCCCCCCTGCTTCAATCAGACAGGGGAAGGAGTTGGAGCAGAGAGGATTGGTGTTGGAGCAGAGAACAGGTTGGAGGGAAGCAGAGGAAAGTTTGGAGAAGTGCTGCGGTGGGCTAAGAAGACCAAGACCCAAGGTAAAGGGACACCTGGCTTGTGCAGAGGGAGGGCGGGAAGCCCCCACAAGCTAAAGGGCAGGAGAGGGAAGTAGCCCAGGGGAAGGAACTGCTAGTTCAAGTGGTTTACCGCTATCCCTAGGGCCCCTGGGCTGGGACCTGGAGTAGAGGGTGGGCCCGGGTCCCTCCCTTTCCACTCCCCTCCTCTAGGACACTAGTGGGGCAGTTAATATGCCAGTTCAGGGGCAAGAAATGGTGCTCTGACCCTTCCCCCCCCCCAAAAAAAGAGAAAGCGTGAGACCCATCATAGTAGTGCCAGCAATTTGCCACAAGTCCAAGAACTTATTGGATAGTCTGTGCCCACTGTGTTATTTTCCCAACATATATCTGGATAGTTGAAGTCCCCCATCACCACCAAATCTTGGGCTCTAGATGATTTTGTTAGTTGTTTAAAAAAAGCCTCACCCACCTCTTCCACCTGGTTAGGTGGCCTGTAGTAGACTCTTAGCATGACATCACCCTTGTTTTTTACCCCTTTTAGCTGAACCCAGAGACTCTCAACACCTCCATCTCCTATGTCCATCTCCACCTCAGTCCAAGTGTGTACATTTTTAATATATAAGGCAACACCTCCTCCCTTTTTCCCGTGTCTATCCTTCATGAGCAAGCTGTACCCATCCATACCAACATTCCAATCGTGTATTATCCCACCAAGTTTCGGTGATACCAACAATGTCATAGTTGTATTTATTTATTAGCACTTCCAGTTCTTCCTGCTTATTACCCATCAGCCATCTTGGGTGGAGACACGTGTCTTATTCATTCCTGACTGGGAATTTTAAGGCTGTACAGCTCCCTGCTTTACCCTGTGATATTCCTGGCAAGCCAGTTTGGCTAAAGAAGGCCAGAACCTGTGCTTTGCTTCCCCTGTTCCCGCAAAATGTATGCCCAGTGTATTACCTGCAGTTATAAGTTATCACATAACTCCTTCTAAGCAAGCACATTTATTCTTAAGGTAAAAGCATTATGGAGAAAAAACATTGAAAAACCTGCAAGCATGCTAAAAAGCTTACCAGAGGTCACCTGCAACTACAGCCTAGGGCTCTGGTAGGTTCTAGTCCTTCAAAACCCACAAGGGGTTTTCTCCCTGGTTACAAGTTCATCCATCTAAGATCCAGAACTAGAACAGCTGGGCAGATGAGCCATTTATTTATACAGCTCAGGCTTTAGATCCTGGCCTTGTGTAACAGATAATCAGCAGATAACGACCCTCTAAGGACAAGGCTTTATGAGACTGGGTTTTTTGTATAACCAGTTTAAGATTAAGCATATCCTTAAGTCTCAGAAGTCAACACAACTACTCACATGCTTAAAGATAAGCACATGCTTAAGTGTTTTGCTGAATATGTGCCTGAAAGGAGGTGAATAAAAGAACATGATATTTCTTTGGTGGAAATTTTTAACTAAGATCTTTCCATCAACATTCTTTGCTAAATCGTACAACTCCAAGGTAGAGAAAACAAAACATTCATTAGAAACCCAGAATAATATTCAGTATTCAAGCAGTTATCCTACAAGCTGTGAGACCAGTGTCATCCACCAGACAAATCTAGGCTCATTGAGGAGGTGCAGAACATATCAATATCCCATAAACTCTGTTTAACGTTTTTAAAACTTCAGAGGAGGGACTGCTGACTTTGTACAGTAGTGCTGCAATGTTTAATACTCCACATAACTTTAATACATGAAACAGGCAGATGAAACCTTTAACACTCAGGTCTGAAACATCATAATTCAACTTGATTACACTTTCTCCACACAGTACAAGGCTACAAGTTAGACATTTCACATTAAATGAGGAATTTACATAAACTTACCTGCTTTATTAAATGCAAATTAATGCAGAATATTATGCATACAGAAATGAATACATGTAGTTAACATTTTGTAAGTCAATTTGTATTTAGCACATATCCTTTCCATATTAGACCAGTCTAAACCAAATGTACATTATTATTTTACTGAACTGTTCTACTACTGTTTTCCAGTATGGAATACTCACAAGCACAGTTTTGAACTGCAATTCAGAGCAAAAAAAGTTAATGTTAAATGCAATTTCTTTCATTCCTGTAGTCCTACAATAATCTTTTCCTATCAGCTAGTGTTTCAAATGAACTGCAGTTGGACACAAAAGAGAGTTGAAGAAATTATTTTAAACAAAGCAATAAAGAAAGTAATGTGTTCCATTACCCTTCTGATACCTGTAATGTCACAGAAAGATACATTGTGGAATGTGAGGTCAAGCAAGAAAGCGCCAGAGAATTTTAGTGTCTAACAGCAATTTGGAAGGTTAGTTAATGCTGAGATTAGAAAGTCTGTGTGGTCCAGTTGATAAGCACTGGACCAGGATTTAAGTGCCACAGAGTGAGCTACAGCTTCTAAAGACAACTGTGGCCTTTCAGATCTCATTTATTATGGGGCAAATTCAATACGAAGGAACATAAGAATTGCTACACTGGGACAGACCATTGGTCCATCAATTTTGGCATTTTGTCTCTGAGGTTAAACAAAATGAGAGATTTTGATGAATTATCTATTAGTTTTTTCTCAACTGTATTTTCTTACTAAATGACCAATCAACAATGGTTGAATCCTGTTCCAAATTATTCCCAAATCCAAGGGGATGTGCAATGTTGGTTCAAATCTAAGATTTTGCAAAGCTCATGACAATGATTATGGCCAGCAACATGTCCTAAATGCAAAGATGTTGGATTTAGGATTTTGGTTTTAGCCCAGATTTGTTTCATACATACGGTATTTCTCTGTTTTTACTCCACGGAGATTTAATGGGACCTTTGCTAATTTATGAAACTAATATAGATTTGGTGTCAAGTTCCAAGACAAGCTAACTGTCTGATCTCCTGAAACTGAAACAAATCCAGTTCAAAGCTAACACAATGTTAATAACTACTGTGTTTGTGTGTAAGTTGTTTTTTGTTTTGTTTTTCCACCTCACCTATGTACCCAATATTTATTTCTACCAATCAAAATGTACTCTTTACCTGCTCATATTCTATTCCAAGGGTTGGCAACCTTTGGCACATGGCCCATCAGGGTAATCCGCTGGCGGGCCGTGAGAAAGTTTGTTTACATTGACTGTCCGCAGGCACGGACGCCCGCAGCTCCCAATGGCCGCGGTTTGCCATTCCCAGCAGCCGGGTGCCTGTGTGCTCTTTCCCTGCAAGACTCAGTCTTCAAATTTCATAGTAAAGCTGCCTGTTTGTTGTGATTGCCTCTAAGCACTACTCTTCTTCATTCCCCTTATGTATTATTTTTAACCAGAAGTGTGCTCAATGCTTTACAGACAATGTAAAAGAACAAGGTTTCAGCATAATCTGAATAGACAGAGATCAGACAAAAATTTGGAGCATGGGATGCAACACAAAAGCAAAGTGACTGACTTGTTATGTCGGAAGTGTACCTTGCTAGTTCCCCTATCTTCTTCTTATATGTTGTTGACAGCTGTGTCCTTCCATTTCCCCCTCACTGGAACTAGTCTGCAAGACTGCTTATTTTCATCTTTAATACTTTTAAATCTCAGCTTTCTTTTCTTTCAGCATAATCCATCATCCTATTCCTATTTTCCCTGTTCTGCCTATATAACCCTCATTTGTGCTTCATTCAGTTATTCTTCACTATTCCCAACCCCATTACTGTTGTATTCTGCCTTTTGGTGGAAAACATTTGGTTATACATACAGAAGAATGTAATAAAATAATATTTTATTCTATTGGTGTTCAACCATGCACTGCTAATGAACAATAAGCAATAAGTATGAGCAGTTATAGCAATAAGCTTTCTACTTTAAACCCTTAGAGAAAGGCCCAAATAAATAGCATGGTCTGATAATATGGATTTCAAATATTAATCCCTTCTAGAATAGAAAGATGATCTTCTAAATTAAGGCACAGAATTCAGAGTCATGGTCTATTCCTGGTTTTACCACAAATAAACGTGGATGTTAGTAAAAAATTTGATATAGTGTCTCATCAAATTTTACTCTTCAGTAAGGCTACTTCCTCCCCCAGGTCTGGGAAGGGCTTGCAACAGGAGTATGGCAGAGTCAAGCCAAGATTTTTCCAAAAAGTGACTGGTAATTTTGAGTACTGCAACTTGAGTGCCTGACTTGTGACCTCTTTAAGTGACCTGATTTTACAGTGTGGGAACATTAGGCCCTTTAAGGTAACTAAAGTTGGTCATTTTTGATTGAGAATCATTCTATTGTTGATTGGAGCCGAATTCTGTACTCACTCATGTATGCGAAACCCCATTGGCTTCAGAGCAGAATTTGGCTTATATATGTCCTTCTACTTCTTAAATAGTCTCTTACTGAGTTTTTTCCACTCTCTGAAATTTCACTCCTTCCTAGTTCAAAAATATTTTTTTTCACAATTTGCAAAGCCAGAGTCCTCTGTAATGTGAATTTTGTTCATTAAATAGAATTATGAAAAGAGTAGAACATAATGATTTGTTGGTGCTTGAAAAGTATGTTTGTGCAGGTTGGAACATTTTGGTTGAGAAAAGGAACTTTGGGAATGGAAGAAATACAGTGAAAGAGATGAAGGTTAAAGGTGTATGTGTATATGCGCCCTTCTCCTTCCTCCCTCACGCCCCCACATTATGGAGGTAGCAGTTGGAACTCCACAGTTTATGTTGTATTGAGATTTACACTTAACACAGGACTAAAATCCCTCTGCATTACACTTTAATGCTTGGTGTCAAGTATCAGGGGGTAGCCGTGTTAGTCTGTATCCACAAAAACAACAAGGAGTCCAGTGGCACCATAAAGACTAACAGATTTATTTGGGCATAAGCTTTCGTGGGTAAAAAACCTCACTTCGAAGTGAGGTTTTTTTTATCCACGAAAGCTTATGCCCAAATAAATCTGTTAGTCTTTAAGGTGCCACCGGTCTCCTTGTTACTTTAATGCTTCAATTTGGCACAAAACCTCACATTTGGCACAATAAATCTTCAAGGAACAATTGGATTTTCCATGTAATTTTTGGCAGTGAATACATAAACAGGATTTATAATCCAGGCCGTTTAGTGCCACTATATGAGTTTAATAGTTATCACTTTATTCAACAGTGATTCAGTTTAGAATAAATGTAAACAATATCTGCCAAAAAGAACTATTTTTTCTCCTTTGGAGAATAAATATAATATTTGAGAAAATGTATGCTTCAGATAAGTACACACCATAAGCCTAGATTTTAGACAAGTTGAAGGTGTGCACTTAGCACACAGTCCCTGATTTTACAGCAATTTAGCAGTGCATATGAGTATAGACTTGCTTTGCAAACATTGAACATTTATGAGAGAAGATCTGCATTACAGCTAATAGTGGGAAGGCAAATACTTCATTATAGAAAACATGCTTGCAAGGTCATGATATCCCACAGATCTTTCACCTGCTAGAACACCTTAAGTCCTATCATTTCCATTCAGATGTATTTATTCATTTAAATGTAAGAGATTAAAAAGCTGGACAGAATGGGAATCAGTGGTAAAGTGTGTGGTTGTTTTTAATCTTGCCACACTATGAACAATGCCTGGTTATTTAACACATGGGGAATGTATCAAAGTTACCTGTTACTACTTTCAAATTTAAACTGGTTCATTCTTTTTAATAATGGCAGGTCTATACTGAAAATTCTGTAGCTGTGCTGCTGTAGTGCTTCATTGAACAGGAGAGCTTCTCCCACCAGCGTAGTTAATCCACCTCCATGAGAGGCAGTACAGTAACTCCTCACTTACCCTTGTAGTTATGTTCCTGAAAAATGCGAAACGATGTTAAGCGAATCCAATTTCCCCATAAGAATTAATGTAAATGGGGGGGGTTAGGTTCCAGGGAATTTTTTTTTTCCAGACAAAAGACACTCTCTCTCTCTCTCTAGAAGTTTTAAACAATTTAATACACAGCAATGATTATGAAGCTTGGTTGAGGTGGTGAAGTCAAAGGGAGGGATATTTCCCAGGGAATGCCTTACTGCTAAATGATGAAGTAGCAATTGGCTGAACCCTCAAGGATTAACTCATTGTTGTTAATGTAGCCTCACACTCTACAAGGCAGCAGGAATGGAGGGAGGGGAGACAGCAGGGCAGACAGAGACACACACTGTGTGTGTGAGAGAGAGAGATGCGCATTTCCACTTTAAGTACGCTGACTGCATTCTTAAGTACACTGCCTTGTTAAGTTAATCAGCTGCCAGGAAGCTCCCTCCGTCCTGAGCCCTGTCGTGTGTCCCCCCTGCTCTATGGAGATGGGGGAAGCGGGGTGCAGGGGGAGGGGGACCCCCTGACATTAACCCCCTTCTCTCCCCCCCCCCTCCGCACAGCAAGCAGGAGGCTAGGGGAGCAGCTCCAAGGCAGAGGGCAGGAGCAGCACATGGCAATGGGGGGAGGGACAGCTGAACTGCCGGCAAGCTGGGCAGCTGCTGCACAGGTAACTTAGGGGAACGGGGGGCTGATAGGGGGGCTGCCAGTCCACCCTGGTTGCAAGCCCCCACCAGCTAGCTCCAATGGGCTGCTCTTCCTGCAAGCAGTGGACAAAGCAGGCGGCTGCCAAATGACGTTATAAGGGAGCATTGTGCAACGTTAAACGAGCATGTTCCCTAATTGATCAGCAACGTAACAACGTTAACCGGGAGAACTTTAAGTGAGGAGTTACTGTACCTATGTCGATGGGAGAATCCCCCCATCAACATAGTGCTGTCTGCACTGCAGGTTAGATCAGTATAACTACGTCACTCAGGATTTTTTTTTCACACCCCTGTGCAACATAGTTATAGTGATGTAAGTATATAGTGTAGTCCTGGCCTAAGAAATGATATTGTTATATTGCATAAGTGAATATTGATCAAGCCCCAGTGCTATTTTACAATTAGAATCAATTACACTGTGGTATTTCTTCCAATATTAGATCATTTGCAGACAGTTTTTGTTGTCTTTGGAACAACATGAAATTGTGCTTTAATATTTTCACTAGGAGAAGACCCAGACTGGAATATCTGATCTGAACTCCCCCTGCAACCTAGAGAAATTCAGGTGTGAATCAAGATCCAGAAAGTGTGTTTCCTTCATGTGATGTCCCTTGTTGCAGAGAAGATACAAGATTCATTTGTTATGAATATAGACAGGCCCTATCAGCAATGCACTTAAGCACATGACAAGCTTAAGCATAAGAGTAAGCCCTTTTACTGCAATGGGACTATTCATTAATTTAAAATTAAGCATGTGCTTAAGTACTTTGCTGGATTAAGGCCACAAAAAGATAATTTATCTAATTCACAAGACAATGACAATACTCTTGTTCAATTTTGCTTTTTAGGAGCCTGAGCCAACTCCCAATGAATTCAATGGCAGAATTTCTATTCCTTTCAGTAAGAGTTGGACTGAGGATTTAGGCCCAGATCCTCAAAGGTATTTAGAAGCCTAACTCCCATGGAATCTGGGCCTTTGTTCACAAATTAAATCAACCCAGACGGTGTCACCACACAGTCCCACCTAGGCTTGATACTGCAAGCTGCTCTGCATGGGTGGACCCACATGGAGCCAACTGGAGCTAATGGCACTGTATGACTGTAGGGTCTTTCTGTGCAGAGCAATTTGCAGGATTGGAGATTAAGAGACAGATTTTCAAATCTAGAAACTGGAAAATGCATGTTGCCTGTCACAGGGCACTCTACTACTGCTGGAACAGCACCTCCTCCTGGCCATTCTGGGGATTAGCTCTGGGAGGCAGATGCCCCATTCCCATAGTTGCATACCATCTCTCTGTCTCTCACTCAGTCCCTCTCTTGCTCCCAGAGCTGCTGCTATCTCTTCGTGACTCAGCTCTACGGCCAGGCCACTCAGCATTCTGTTCCCCCCTTCAAGGGTATGGTCCTTCTGAGTCCCTGTCACTCCTACAGCAACCCAGGCAGTCTTCCAGTTCACTGTCCTACTAGTGCCACTTCCCTGGGGTGGGTAAGGGAACTTGAGCCTGCTCTCTACTCTGGGTTCCAGCCCAGGAACCCTACAACACACAGCCAAGGTCTGTTCAGTCACCAACCTTGCTGCTTATTCCCTGGGCTACCTCCTATACCACAGACTCTTTTCACCACCCAGTTCTCTTCAGGGTACACCTTTCCCACCAGACCAGTCCCCCAGGCTTCTACTCTGTCCCAGGGGTTCCTCCTTCCCTCTCTACTACACAGAGGGTGACCACAAACTTTCTCCCAGCAAACTTTGATGCTGCTAGCTTCCTGGGTTTATATTAGCCCAGCCCACCTGTACTCAGATGAGCTTCCTCCTAATTAGGGCTTTCCTCCCATCCTTAATTCCCCCAGTTTGCAGCCTAATGGACTGATTGGGCCCACCTGGCCTACCTCAGCCCTCTCAGAGCCAGTGTAGGGAGTATACCCCATGACACTGCCTGAGATCTCTGCTGCAGACTAGAAATTCTTAGTCTTTAAGCTATTATCCCCAGGATGGTTGGCAGTAGTTATCAGGATAAGTTTGTAAACTTGCTTCAGTAACCATTTCCTGTCACATGTCTTTTACTGAAGTGGCTAAACATACTGCACTTGTAACTCTCTTGCTAGGTGTGTTCTATAAACCACTATGCCAATTCCTATGTCCTCTCCTTTGAACCACCATGGATTCTCAGAACCCCTTGGAAGCACTATGAGAAGGATTCTAAATTGCATGGGAGTGGGATCAGAGATGAGTGGCAGATGTAGTGACAGATGGTGAGGGAGAAAGAGAATGGAGATGGAGAATCTCTTGCTATAGATCATGAAACAAAGAAACCGCTAGCTTTGCAGAATTTTCATCATCATAAGATACATGAAGAAATTTAACGTTTTACATAAAAAGTCACAGACAAATCATCACTGAGTTGCTATTCCATTGAATTGCAAAAAAATGACAAGGAAGAGTTTCTTACCATGATGATACAACTTATAATGTACATGATTAAACCCACATTAATTTAAAAAAAAAAAATACACAACTTGTGAAACTGGTGACATTGGCATACTGGCAAAATCAATCTCTATTTTGCCTGGTAGAGAAGTCAGAAGAAGATGGGCTGCATAATGTGTCCCAACTATAGTTAGCACAAGGTACACAATTGCAATATTTAGCAATTTATGGACAATTTTTCTGGTACTGTTATAGATACAACAGCAATAGAGTATCTATACTTCATATAGAAAAGAGGGGAAATGGATAAGGTTACTATGAAGTGGCAGAGCAAGGGTGAAATGGGTAGCATTCTAGGAACTACGGACCTGACCCGACTCCCTTTTAAGTCAATGGAAAGACCGCTATTCATTTCAATGGGAGCTGGATCAGGCCCTATATGAACAGAGTAATAGATTTGGGCTCCGATCCTTCATCGGCCTCTGCTAGTGCAGTCCCCTATCCTGTGTGGTGCTCCACTGACACACTAGCAGTTTGCAATGAACAATCTGGGTCTTAGAGAGCATGAATCACACAGACTGACAGAAGGCCCGATCTATGCTGCACAGATGCTACTTTCTGAAGTTAGTGGAAATTTTGCCTGCATATGGGCTGCAGGATCAAGTCCCAATTCATATAGTGTTTGAGGGACTCTGCTGCTGCTTTTAAAGCTTATCTTAAAAACTGACATAACAACAAAATGGCATAACCGTACAGATAAATACAATACTTGAAAGTGGCCCATGAAGTTACCGAGAGCAAAAGAAAAAAGAAAAAATAGGACATATTAATGAGCCACATTTTCAGATATAATATTGTCATAAAGTGCATTTCTATTTTTCCAGAGACCAACAGATAGAAATGAGCAATGATTACTGGCACTACAATAATCTTCTATTTTTACATTGAATTATGCTGCTTAAAGGCTGTAACTGTACATTTCACAAGCACGATGGATGACTGGAAAATGTCATTAAGTGCTTTATTGGATGCCATTCTCTTGAAGGAGGACAATAATTTTAAACTATAAAATGCAAACACCGCTCTCCACAACATGACAAGTATGTTTATCTATGATACATTGCAAAGAGGTGTCTTGCAATATTCTCTGGGCCTCCTTAAATATCTGTAATATGCCGCTCAAGAAATGTAGTGATGGGTGAATTTCAAGCCAACAAAATTGAACACCATGACTTTGAATTTTTGACTCAGATACAAACATTATCGGGTTCATTTTCCTCTCAGGAGAGACTGTAATGCAGTCTTGTGCTTGTAGGAAAGTCAATTGTTTAATCAGGTTGATTTCACCATAAGTGTATTATTATAGTCACATTTTTTCAAGGACACCCCTTTTCAGTTTTCCTGCTGTGTCTACTGAGGGAATAAGAAGGAAGGGACTCAATCTTGAACTTGCTAGGTACCTTCTGTCAGTTCAGGGCAACTGCTCCTGTATTTCCCCTCAGTGGTCCAGCAAGGACACCCAGTCTCAGGCTTCCAGCTCCCTAGCCATTACCTTTCTTAAGTGAAGACCTGCATCATTCTCCCTTCCGACCAAGGTATTCCCAGGCTGTACTGTGTTATTCCCAGCACAACTGCTTATTTTCTCTTTAGAGATGGGTAACAGTGTGACTGCCCACAGTTATAGCTACCATACAGCTCTTCTTATGCAAGCCTATTTTATTCTTAAGGTAAAAGCATTACAGAGAAAACATTAAAAACAATCAATCTACATACATGCTAATAAACTTACTGGAATTCACGCCAACCCTAACATGGGATCTGACAGCAGCAGGCCTTCAACACTCTACCCAAGAGGTTCCCTTGTGGTTTCAAGTTCATCACAGCTTCAGCTCAGAACTAGCACCCAGTCGTATGGGCCTCAGTAGGCCCCGTCCTTCCAACCCTTCCCTGGGGACTGGGGCCTTCCATTGATTCTCTTAGTTTGCTGGATCAAGAATAAGTCCCCGAGCCTATTTAAAACTAGGCTATTTAACTAAAAATCTTGTCTTTGTCTGGTCATCCCTGAAGAATCCAGTTTTAACTAGTATATGTGGCTCTTGCCAAGGGGTGGCTTCAAAGGTCTTATAACCAGAGGAATTATATGAACATGCTCTTCCTCCTAGAGGAGTTACAACTCCACAATAACATATATACAATTGCATTTTTGATAGAATGAACCCCAAAGGTATGAAACCCAACTCAGTACAGTTTAACTTAATTCAATCAAGATTACATTAATTCAATAAGGTTTGTCCAGGATGTTGTAGGATATTGTCAGTCTGTCACATCCTCCCACTTTGCTGTTGTACAGAGCATTTAGCTTTGAACCCTCGACCCCAACATGGCAGCAGTGCTGCTTCTTTCAAGGAGCTCTGCGGTAGGGGTCCTGCTGCTGTATAGGGTTGAGGAAGAAGTGGTCCCTGCATGCTCTAAGAAGCATGATGACTGTGGTACTCATAAGATATGCATATTGTAAGAGCTATGTCTGCAGATCTCACAGCGGGCAGGAACTGCAGTGAATTGTGTTCTTTGTGTCCCCCTGCAATGGTACATCTGTGTTTAAAGTACAGTGAATATAGATCATGCATTCATGAGAGTCACACTAGAAATGTTGTGAATCCTGCCCACCCCATGATCCGCAAAAGAACAAAAAAAGAAGAATTCTGGGTTTTCCCATTCCTAAAGAAAAACTCCAGAGCCAGACTGGATGGCTTAGTAGTTCAAAACTTGAGGTCTGAAACATGGTCATTCAGACTCCTTGCAACCACAGAATCAGCTCAGACTGTTAGATTTCTAAAACAGATAACTAAATATCATGTACTTTACTCTGTTTGTTTGGGTCTCTCACATGAGCACATAAAAACAATATCTAGTCTGCTGTTCATGAATATTAAAGACCAAATCCAAGACAGAGCTAGTGTAAACTTAGCACAGCTGAGGAAAGGGAGGGAGAATGGTGGCAGCTCTAATTCACTTTCCTACTACCTCCATCCTCAGCGGGCGTGTACTTGGCGCGGTTTACCACTGTCCCTGAAGCCTGTCCCTTCTCTGGCGTGAGAGAGACCCTGGCGCACGCGTACCTTCAGTGCGCCAGGCTGCAGCCCCTTTTCCGGCTCCTCCAGAACCTCTCATTGAGGTTCTGGCTGCACTTCTCCCCACAGTTATTTCTTTATGCACACCCGATCCGAGGCCTCATCAAGTGTCTGGACCCCCTCGTCAACCTCCTCCTAGCCATGGCCAAGGTGGCCATTCGTAACACCAGGGAGAGGAGGTTGGCAGAGTGGGGGGCCTGCGACTGTGGGGCCGTTTTTCATTCTTTCATCCGTTCACGTATCCGGGCAGAGTTCCTCTGGGCAGCATCCGCTGGCTCTCTCGATGTTTTCGAGGAGCAGTGGGCGCTGTCCGGGGTTCTCTGCTCGGTGTCCCCTTCTGGTTCCTTAGTTTTGGCCCTTTGACCCCCACACCTGTTCCTGTTGTTGCCCTTGTTGTCCCCCGAACTCAGTTGGGTTCCAGGTTTAGTGGCCTCTCCCTAGGCTGGAGGAGGGGCTTTCAGCAGTGGGTGAGCTAGCGCTCGCCCACATCCCGGTACTCAAAAGGACCTCCATCCTCATTGGCCAGAAGCCAAAAAAAGGCCCTGTAGGAATATAGATCCACATTAGTCCTGAGTGAACTATGGTTTTTAATTGAGTTTGGATATTAGCATGAGCAATAGGCCCAAAGCATGTGACCAAAAAGAATGAAATCATGACAAAGAAGAGTTATGTTAAACTTGTAGTGACCCTTGAAATACAAGCATCATCTTATTTAAGGCTTACATTGAGGTATTCAAAATAAAGAAAACGTGGTTAATTGGGTACCAGGTGCCGAGTTCAGCTCTAAAACTCCCTCACCTGGCTTTGGCTTAGGTCCCATAATCAGCAATGAGATCACTTGTTTGTTATAGTGTATTTCTTTGTCTAGTGGGTTTCTTTGTCGGAGCTTTTGTTTATCCCTCATGAGTCACACCAGAATTGAAAGGTATCTCCCAGACCTGCACCTGTTGTAAATATTTTGGTCAATGCTTATAGCTGTCTTGTTGCTAGGATATAGAGTATAAGTGTATATACACTTATATACTGGTATTTTGGATGTAACCAGCACTAAGTGGCCGCTGGACTAATAAAGGAATGCTTGTATGGAAACTGAGTCATGGTAAATCTTGATACAATTATTAGAAAAATTATTTCCAACAGGCCCCCTGGCTTCAGCAATTCCAATGGACAGCTGTGCTGACTACACTCCACCTGTTCCTCTCGCTGCTGTCACATCTCCTCTCCAGATGCACTGCCTTAGAGCTTGCTATATCGACTCTATGCTTCCTTGCCTTCTGTCAGGGGAATCCTCAGCTGCCTCTATAGGGCAGCTGAACAGCATAAACCCACCAAAGCCAAGGCAGAGGATCTGGTTCTAAACATTTTTTTTCTTCTAAGATTAGGAATTTGCCACTGTGTCCCCCCCACCCCAACCCCACACACATACTGTTGTGTACCATGCTGTGTGTTAGTTCTCTGGATGGCTTCCAGCCTCCCCTCAGAAGTGGCTGCATTTCAAAGTTGCTGAGGGTATATAGTTGGTAAAATGTTTGGGGATCACAGTAACTGTAGCACTGAAGAATACTATTCATTATTATTACAGTGTGATGCTGTTTTCAGGCACTTGGGGCTCATAACTATTTTGTAAGAGTTTTCCCAGTAGTGAAACTTTCTTTGGTTTTATTTCTTGTCAGAGATGCCCTGGAATACCTCACTGATTTACATATATTGTAGGATAATGAATGAAAATGAATGGCTTGCCAAGTTATAAATCCATCAAGAGGTTCTGATGATATAAAGCTCAAGAGTAAAGCTTGACCAGTTCAAGAGCATGCGTTTGATTTAAAACTTGGCAATTGATTTATTAGAGCTTCACATAAAAGTTTTCATATGAAGAAAACCCAGTGTACCTTGGCTTTTTGCCCATTCTGGAAAAAAAAAAAGTAAATGAAAAGAATACTTTTTCAATGAGAGAAGCTTTGCTCATTGGTGCCACAAATGGAAAGGAAAAGTGTATTGGAAAGAAAGGTAGTTTAAAGTCAAAGGGGAAATTCCATTTGCTGGGAGATGTGTTTGGAGCTGAAGCAGTAGTCAAGGGATCAGCAGCGCTCTTTCCCTGACAGCGGAGAGAGGATGGAGGAGGAGGAAGTGAGCTCAAGGGTGGACAGTAAAATATCTTGATGACTGGGAGGTGCTGAGTACCCATAACACCTATTGAAGTCTGTGGGATATGCAGGGCTCAGCACTTCTCAGGATCAGGCCCATAGAAAATAAATCCATCAAATCCTTCACCAGATTGGGTAGGGAGGAAAAAGGGAGTATTGTGTTGATTGGAGAAAATGTAGGAACCCAGACTGATAGACAAGGATTTATATGAATATTGTTCCCATTTTCAGTCATACTGGTTTAGAAAAACAAAACCCAGCTTTTTCAGTTTTAAGTTGCAAGGAATGTCAGAAGAAAGGTTGTGGCCTATGACAGCAACATCAAACTGACATTGACCAGATCTGCGGCTGGGATAAATCAGTATAAGTTTATTGACTTTAATTGATCTCTGCTAATTTACAGCAGCTGGGGACCTGGCACATAGAAAGTAAAATACTAGCACTGTAAAAAAACAAAAGGACTGGGAAAAGATTATTTCTTCTTGTACCCATACATCCAGGGCTTCTTTGTTTAAGAGACTGTGGTAACACCAGACAAGGTGCCTGCTGACAAGTAGCCCAGTTCTGTCTCCTAGCATGAAATAGGGTAAAAAAATCGGTCACTTTCCTCTAATGCTGAACAAGGTATTTTATTAGAATGAAGAAAACAGAATTATCCCCAAAGTTACTCTTTCTCTATGCTTCCCTGTAGACCTTCTGCCTGGAGCCCCTACCTCACTCTGCCTGGCTTCCTGCTATAGATTTAACATTCCCCACAGCACCCTCCCACACATTGATTGTTATTTTACTCATACCAGTAGTCCCATTAAAGTCCGTGGGGCTACTCATGAGAGAAAGGGTGGCAGAATGTGGCCCAAGAGGAGAGACATCCATCCACCCACCTCTACCAAAGGTTCCACTCAGGAGCAGCAACTTAAAGGTTCACTGGATGAATGTCCATAGAATCTTTACCAGCTGAAGCCTCAATGAGACTGTGCTATAATAGGCAATGCCCAGTTATCATTGGGAATGTGGTGTACTTTTGGGGTGGTGATTGTCCTTTGTGAAGATGCAGCAGATGGAAGGTTGCATCTTCTTTGCCCCACCACATGTTTCTTTTGGCAGAAACTGCCATGGGCCAGCCCACAGATGCTTCATTGGCAGGAACATCAGCTATAATATAATATGATATCATTGTGCTCCTTCTCAGCACATCAGCATCAACCCGAGGGAATTTTCTGACAGCATCAGCTCTGAGTCTTATTAGTCTCCAGTGTATGTGGCTGCAATGCAAGCAACCATGGCACTAGTCACAGTAATCTTTATGATTAGCTTGTTTGCTCTGGAGAGGCAGGTGTAGTGAAGAGGTAGCTAGAGGATTCACATATTGCCTCCCATGCTAAAAAATTCTGATTAGCCCTCATGGAAACCTCTGCTCATGGTTTGTGATGAAACCAAATACCACAGAACTTTATACCCATCCTCCCTTCCTTGTACAAAATTCTGTGTTCTCTCCTTTTAATGAATGCTTGGATGATATATCCAGGGCCAGCTTTAGGATTTGGGGGAACCTCAGCAAGATGATTCTTGGGAACCTCAAACCCTGAGGGTATGACCACACAGCAGCTGGAGGTGTAATTTCTACAACCGCTACACTTCTATGTGTAGCATTCTAGCCTGATGAAAGCTAGTGGGTGTACACCTGCCTGAGTTGGAAATTTCACCTCCAGCTTGAGTGTAGCTTTACCCTAAGTCAGAAATGCCCTTTCAACCCAAATCCCCCTTGCCTTCATTTCTCCCAGACCACTAAACTCCACTCACTAAGCCCCAAGTCAGAGTCCCTTTATTTTCTCACAGTCCCCTCCTTATTTATCTTGTGCCAGTTCTATCTCGACGGCTACCAGAACTGTCTTATTTTCCTCCAGTTGCCAAGCAGCTTGGAAGTTTCAGGGATGCCCCTGCAAGCGTTGCTCACAAGTTTGTCAGTCACATGGGAGGAACTGAGTGCAAAGTCTGCTGGCGCAGCCAAGCAACAACGAAACAGACCACCAGCTATACAGTACCAGCAGCAACACCAGCAAGGTGTGGCAGAGGAAGGAGTGTTCTAGGAGCTTCAGAAGAGGATAAGGTTGAGGAGAGGGGCAGGATAGCACATGGAGTAAGAATAAGATTTAGGAGGCAGCAGCAGCAAGGTGCTTGGATAGATTAGAAGTAAATGCTCCCCTGCAATCTTTTACAAACGCTTGCCACAGTGGGTGCTGGGAGGATGGGTGGTAGGACACAAAACCAAAATAACAAAAAGAAAAGATGCCTTCAGCATTCCCACTGTAAAAATTGTTCCAGCATCACTGGCTGTTTGAGGAGAGCCCCATTAGATCAGCATAGTTCAGTTTCTGCTTCACTTTCCTTGTTGGGTCCCTCAGATCTGTCATGGGGCTTCTTTTTACTATTTAAGTGCCTATACCTCCATTCTGTTCAATTACCAGAAGCTATAATCTTCACTTTCATAAGTTCTGCACATAATTATTGGTTTATTTTATTTTACCAACTAGTTTCTTGTCTACACTAGAGGAAATTGTGAAAAAATTATCTCAGCTCTTTAACATCAGTTCACCTGAACTTGTGTGAGGAACATTAAAAGCCCTGTAAAATTTTCAGCACCATGTAATCTAGCTCTAATGGGAGCAAATTGAATCAGCCAAGCTTTATGAATGTTGTAGCTTCCACTGGGCTGTTTACACTAGGCTCCCAATTTTTGCAAACAATAATTCAGGTGAACTGGACTTAGCAACAGGGGGAAATTTAAACAGAATGTCCCTCATGTATCAAGGCCTGAGCAGCGTCATAAGGCGATTGTTACTTTGACAAGCTGTTTTGAGGCTACCTAGTCATGGATATCCCACAGATTTATTAAACTGAATCTGAACAAAAGAGAATCACTAGAACTGTGCCAAGGATGGAATTTCCATTTGATGAAGGAGTTAGAGATTTCACAATCTGGCTTGTTTCTGAATAAGAAGGAAAACGGAAAATTTCAAAGTTCTTGGTGAAGGAAAATTTTTTTAAAAAATCATTTGGTGTGGATTGAAAAGTTTCATTTTGAATTTGAGTTTTTTATTTATATGTATTACATTATAAATATTTTGATCATTCATTTTGAAATTACCTTTCTTTTTTATTTTATTTTGTATTAATACAAAATAAAAAAGATTCCAAAAGAAAAATAGTTTCAAAGTGAAAAACTGATCTCCCCCCCCCCCCCCCCCCGATAATATTGAAATGGGGTGTTTTGACATGTTAGGATTTATTTTTCTTTCAGTTTCTTTCCTAAACAAAATTCTGGCAAAATTGACCTGATTTCAAAGTGTTTCCATTTCATTCACATGGAATTCCAATGGAATATGGTCCCATTGGAGGTTCTCTAACCAGCTCTGTGAACCGCTGATGATTAGTTCTAAGCAATTCTGAATGATTTAATCTGATTATGCATTACAGAATTCATCCTCTACTATGAGCAGTCTAGATGTCCTACTAACCTCAGACTTATCAACTGTGATATATCTCAGAAGCATTGCCAAAATCTTTTACTAACTCATACTTCTATTATCTAAAAACATTGCTAGGCTGAGACAAGCCTACATCTTGTTGGCCCATTTACCACAGTGTGGTCTTCCAGGTGAGGTTTCTAGTGAAGGGAGGGAGCTGAGCCAGGAGGAGGAGATGGGATAAGGTCTCCAGAGGGAGGACAAAGAGGAGAGAGAGAGAGACTGTCTTTTCAGCAGATGATTCCATGGTGGGAAAAGCTAAAGTATTGAGAATTCATGGTGGCTTTAACACCCTGCAGTTTTGATAGGTGAATCAGGTGCCAGTTTACATTCTCTCATAGTAGAAGAACAAGGGGATATTATCAGAGTGGGATTTTTATAAGCTCTCAGTGCTGGCTTGAACGTCACTAATTTAACTGCTTAAAAAAAAATCCTGTTTTCATCCATGCAGGAAAGCACAGGCTTTATAGAGTTCCTGGGGATGTGGGCAGTGTGCTTCCTACACCATCTCTTAAAATAAGTGTGTGTGTGTGTGTGTGTGTGTGTGTGTGTGTGTGTGTGTGTGTAAGAGAGAGAGAGGGTGGGAGAATGCAAGCCATAGTGTGTCTTGCTTGCCAGAATTCTAGGAAGAAGTTATCTCTGCTTTCTCAAAGTGCAGAAACTGTGACTGGCCTTTGGGTGAGACGCTCCAGTGCACTCTGTCCCATTTGATATACAGTGACCATGCACAAACTTGGCCCTAAATTAATAACTTACTATTCATTATTTCTATTGAAAATACATTAATTTTATTTAAAAATAATTAAATATCAATGATTTAATAGACCTTGCAAGGGTGCATTTTCACTCTGATGCGTGCATCTCCCATTAATGCTGGAAGTTGCAGTTCATTGTATTCATTGGGGGGATGGGTGTTAATCAATCCATTACCCTGTATATGTGATTTCACTAGAGAAAGATGAGAACTGTAAGTGCTGATGAAGCAAATGGAGAGATTATTGAGCTAAGGAACATAATTATTACAGTTGTAATAGCTCTTTATGTTACCTTTTTAATGCATCTGAATATTTTCCATGCATTATAATGATATATTATATTTAAATAGCACTTTTCAGTGGAAAAGGATTATCAAAGTGTTTTTGCATTTTGTTATACAATTGACTACCGTTTGCTCAAGGCACTTCAACCACTACCGAAAAGCAACTTCTTCTTGGGAGAGACAAGGTAATTCATTAAAACAATGCTCAGCAACTCTACTTCCTGTTCTAAACAGCGGTATAAAGGATCATTTGAAACTGCTAGGTAATACAGGAAGGCAGATGTGACTTGATTTGAAATATATGGGCTTAATTTGCTCAAAATTATATAGTTCAGCTATTCCTTTGGAAGCTATATGCAGAGGATAAGTGACACTCTTCAAGAAAGAGTTTTACAAAAGATGCTCAAGAAGATCATTACAAAATGAATAGGAATTAACTGCAGGTTATTTTCACTTTTTTTTTTAAATGTTAAAAGCAAAGAACTCAGGGCCTGTATTCTCAAAGGTACTTGAAGCTTTAACACTCTCATGCCACCTAATCTTTCTGTCACTGCAATGTGCAAATGCATCTTGCCTTGATTAATATTCTATTAATCCATGACAAAGTACCCATATCACTCACAAGCTTACATTCTTGGCAAGATTCTGAGATATGCCTCATTAACTGGATTACTTATTTGATCTGAACACTGTCATACAGTTCTGTTGACAGCTAGGATGCCTTGCATTGGATTGCACCATAAATGGTCTTTATTAATGTCAGCTCCCTGATGTAATGTCTTTCCAGAACTCTCTCCAGTCTATGGAACATAGCCCAAGGTCAAACAGTTTGTGAATAATTGTGAATGTAAATGTTGGTTTCTTGTCTGAGTTATTATAATATTATTTTAGGTAACCTTTGATCTGCCTTCAAGATAAAATAAATATGAAAAAGTATGTGTTGAATGGATCTTTTTCTTCACAGACGCAAAAATATGTTCATCTGTATTAACTTTTTTTACTTATAACTTCTAAGAGAATTTAATGCTGGTCAAAGGTAGGATTTTGACAGCCCTCAGACTAAAATCCTCAATTATCTATTGATGAGGTAGAACATGGTCAATGGCAGCCCAATTTTCCTCTCAAAAAGAGCAACTCTTCCAATTGGAGACATCCATCCTGTTCCCTGAGGCACTCCTTTCTACCTTCCCATACTCTGTTTGAGAACACAATCAATTTGCATCACAGTTAATAGGAGGCTTTCTAATAACTTTAGTGAGAGTTGGATCAAAACCCAAGTAGACGCCAGACATCATTTTGGCATTCTCTGTTCCTGGATAATTTTGACCCCTCTGCTGAACCTTCTTTGACTTGAAGTTACTTAATGAGTTATAGTCCTGGATAAAAGTGTTGAATGGGAAGTCTGATTCTAAACCAGAATCAGACCCAAATTTTGCACCCTTTCTCTACCATGGACAAAACCAAAACTTCCTATCCAAATAATTAACCACTGGAACAATGTATCGAGGGTTGTGGTGGATTCTCCATTGTTGCCAATTTTTAAATCAAGATTGTACTTTTTTAAGATATGCTCCCGTTCAAAAAGGAATTATTTTATATCCAGTGTTGTACAGGAGTTCAGACTAGATGATCACAATGGTCACTTTCAGCCTTGGAATCTATGAATCTCTGAACAACCCCTGCACTTTGTGATTTCAGTCTGGATCCAGATCTGAATTTTGAAATTCAAGCCCCATGTCTAAGTGTAACTTTAAAAAAATTAGTTGGTGTTTATTTTTTTATAATATTTTTTACTTCAGTGGGCTCATGGACCCTGAAAACCTATTTGCAATTTTGCACTCTTGTGAAATAAATAAGAATGATTATCCCCATATTTTATAGAGGAAAAAACAGGTTTATTGAGAGAACTGGGATTCAGATGTAGAAGTTCTGACTTTCAATCCCATAGTTAGTGGTTAAAATCAAAGTCTCAATAGTTTTGATTGGGTTCATTTATAGTATATCCTCAGGGCATGGAACAATAAGGAAACTACTAGTTCTTTTATCTTGTTTCACTTTGATTAAGCTGACAACTTTTATTGAATAGATGGAAGAACAGTAAGAGCCCGATTCTGTGCTGATTTACACCCCATGCAATTGAAGTCAACAAAGTGCACGTAGTATAGATCAGCACAGAATGTGATCCCAAGATCTCACTGACACAATATATAAATATGCCCGAAAGTCTAGCAATATATATCTGCCTCGTCTATCGTGAAGCAGAGTCAATTTATTTGGATCAAAGTTGCAGCCATATGATGGACACTGTGACTAAACCTTATTACCTCTACCAAAGGGTCATTTTTGGGTCACAAAGCTACAGAGTAATGGTTAACACCTTGCATCTAAACATAGGCCTGTTCTGTAACAAAGTGAATTTATCTCATGGAAGGCTGCTTAACAACAGAGAGAACCCCATTGCAGTCTGTTAGATAATACATACAGTAATAAAGCCTACCCCTTTTATACAGCATAGATCTCAATGCTTTTTAAAAAGCTGGACAAGTCTAATCCCCATTTTTACAGTATGAAGCCCAAAGGCAAAGTGAGTGACCCAAGCCTCTATCAGTCAGAACCAATGGGTGAAATCCTGGTTCCACTGAAGTCAGTGGTAAAACTCCCCTTGACTTCAGTGGGGCTAGGATTTTACCATAGTCTCCCAAATGCCAGTTTTTTGCTCTAACCCCTGTACCATTCTGCTGCTCAAAGTTCACCTTAATGGAACAATAAGGTGAAGATAGCTGAAATTCACTCTGAATCTGGTCCTATGAGAGCATTACTAACAGCAGAATAAGGCATTACCTTTATTAGCCAGCTGGCCACTAAAAAGATTCTGCTTTTCTACCTCATAGCATTATGTTGGGTACCACACCTTGTAATAGCTATAGAAGTTGTCCTCCAGCAAAGAGAAAATTGTTTTGGTCAGCGAGCTCTGACCTATAGCAATCAGATCTGAATTGCGTTTGACTTGCCTACAGTGCCCCAGCTACCTTATCAATGCCAGAAGTAGTCTAGGAAATAGAGCTGGTAGCTAAGGGCTGTTTTAGCACTATAAAAAGATTGCTAAGCAAGCCCACTGGATATTACTGTAATCAACACACTATGAATCAAGAGTCTGAGCAGGTTTCTATGCCCAGAAAAATTGAATCCAGGATAGAGAAAAATATCTGTTACAATTCTGCAAAAAAGGACAGATGAGTATAAAACTTTCCAAATTCGATTTTATACTTAATTGTGCTCTTGTAACACTGGCACTACTGATTAGATATTATATCACATATTAATATACAATTTTAATTGGAGGAGAGTTTACATTTACAGAAAATAGATACTTTTTTTAAAGTAGAGAATAAAATTTGTAATTTCCTGTGAAACTACCAAAATACCTTTCATAATAAGTGTTCTATAAATAAACATTTATGATCAGAATATGTACAGGGAAATTACTGTGTAGTATGTCTGAATAACTGTGGGTTAAGATAACTGTATTCATCTTTCAGAGAAACATTTGTCAGATTATATGTTAGGTATTTTCCACTTTTTGAGGAATGTACAGGGAGTAGTTGAAGAGAATAAATGAGTGTGGAATATTGTAGCTAAATAGTCATCTATACTCTACTGTACTATGGCCCTGATTCAAAGCCCATTAAACTAAATGCAAAGATTCCCATTGGTTTCAATGGGCTATGGATCAGGCTCTATAGATATTTCATACATCAGATGACATGCAAATTGTCTTTTGCCATATCCAAGATTGATTGAACTTTAGTTTGAAAATGAATGAAAGGAACCTTATTTTAAAAGATGACTGTAAATAAAGAGGATAATTTACTAGGACAGTTTGATCCTGATACAATGACCTAATCTGACACAATGTGATTCAATTTGTCTCTTACAAACAAATGAAGAGAGAATCATTCATGATATTATTTTCATGCATGATGTTATTTTCTCTTTGGAATAAATATTAAGAGCCAAATCCTTGGCTTCTGCTCATTGTCCAAATAAACAGGGTTTTCACAGGGGTTCAGCTGGGTCAGAATACCTACCTCTGTCCTTTCTACCCTTCCTCCCCGACCAGGTCTGCAGGCCAGCTGTGGAACTGCTCAGTTCCATGATTGCCATTATAACCTTTGCTCTGTCACCACTATGGTCTGTTGCTGGAGGAACATGAATTGGCTGGTGGATCCCTCCTTAGCACTCATTGAAAGCCCCCATTGTGTTGCTGGAGAGAGTCACCCTGGAGAACTGCTCTGTGATGTTCAGAGGAGCAAAGTTCTACTTTGCAGCTTCTCTGTAACCAATCCCCTCTCAAGGCTGTTCAGGTGAATTCATGGCCATGTGCGGGAAAGGCTAGGATTTAGCTTTGATTTAGTAATAAACAGTTACAACAAAGGAGTTCCAAATAATGACTGATAACAGTGAGCTTTCATAAGAGTGCTATTTTTCTTGAGTGTGGTGTCCTTTATTTTTCTGAATTAAAAGTTAATTAAGTAACTCCACTGAAAACAAAAGATAGGTAGCCTAGTGACTAAAAAACAAGAACCAACCTAAATCTCCACCCAAAACTCAGCCTGAATCCGAACCAAACCTTAGTTTCCTGTTTAGAAATGATGGAGTAGAAGTGTAAAAAACAAAACACCCCATTAGACTACTGGGAACCTTAGGACTATGTTACCTATGAATATACAAAGGGCCCTGTCCATCCCAGGGGTCCATATTTGCCCACCTGAAACACCAGCCATAGGGCCAGTTACAGGCAGACCTGGATGGAGCACTGAATATCTTAGTTAACACAGGCCATACAAATTTAAGGCTTTAGAGTTCATATTGTAAGCTTTTAGGGGCTGGACTGTCTTTTTTGTTTATGTCTGTGTACAGTGCCCAGCACAATGGATCTTTGATCTCTCTAAGTGCTGCACTAGTGCAAATATTAAATAATAAGATATATCTGTGCTGGAATCTGGATATACCAGAAATCTAGAAAGAATTTGTTCTTCTGAGGTTTTGCAGACCAATTAATTGGCTCAAGTTATTTAAACAGATGAGAAAAAAAATCCGAATTTTGGGGACTTATCTAAATGGAACCAAGCCTCTGAACTCTTAAAACTTTCCCTTCTCTACTGAAAATCCTCATACACCAGACAGTAGTGGCTACTGCTACTACAACAAAAACGATCAAAATAACTAAGTGGCATTTTCTCCTAGTTGAAGAAAACCTTCTATAAATACTTTAGAACACCTTTTAGATTTATTTATGTATGTTCAAAATGAAATATGCCACTGAAGTTTACAAAACATTCATTTTCCTGGGTATAAGCCTGCTGAGGTGGCTAAAATGTAATTTTAGACCCCTGTGAATAATTTAATAACCTGAATACTGAAAAATAGGTTTATTTTCTGCTTCTTTCTTAAGTTTCTCTCTTTACTTTTCTGCTTTCTTATTACTGGCTTTTTATCATTAAAATATAAATAATAAAATCGTTTCTATATTTTACCCTGAATAGGTCCATTATTTTTTTTAAATGAATTATTACCACAGTCTTGTGGGGCTTGTCTTCCAGTTAATATTACCCTCCCCATTTAATTAAATTCTGCAGTCCTTACTCAAGTGAAATTTTCATCGTTTGGCCTATAATCTTTTGCTGTGTCATTTTCTTGACATAAAATTATTACCTCCTAGAAATATGTGATTTTCCCCCTGCCTTTTACCTACTTCTTCAATAGAGTGCATAGAGTATTTTTAGATGCATTTTTTCCTGTTTTTTCCCCATGAAAATTTTTGAAAATAGAAAAAAAAATTGTTTCAAAGTTTCCAAAAGGGAAATAATTTTTGGTTTAGATAATTTTAATGATTGCCAAAAACTGAAAATGTTCAGTTAAATAAAAAAACTTTCCAAACCACAGAGACAAATAGCTGGAGTGAGTACATCAAGTATTTATGTCCATGCTCTTGCAGTCAAGGAGTTCGGAATACACCACATAACATGTTATAAAACTGAAAATAAGTCTGAGAACAAACAAAAAAGTTACAATTTTATTCAGGACAAATAAAGTAGTAAAAATTTAAAAAAATGCAATTTTTTGCAACCAATTTCTTCAGAGCCAAAAAGCTTTTGCAAAAACATGTTTGAAATATGTGCTATTTTTCAATGAAAAAATTCATTCACAATTTTTTGACCAGGTCTACTATTTCTTAATTCAATAAGAAGCTCATAAAAAAGGAATTCTTTGCATCTTTCTCTTGCTGTTAAACATTTGTCTTCATATATAAATTTATTCATGTCCCTCCCCCCCTACACCCATAATCATTCTTTACAGAAACTAAGGGGAATATCTTTACCATCACCAAAACCTCCCTAAACAATATTAATGTTAATCCTGAGCTTCAGAACAATCCTGAAGAGAGGGTCATCTTTTGCCCATCTGCCGAGCAAATGCATAAGGGCAAGGAGAGTTCCAATGGTCTCCACCATCTATGCTTCTTCTTGGAACACAGGAACTACTGTTTCCTAATGCTGATACGGATACTTGCCATCCCAAAGATTGCAAGGTAGAGGTGAGACCTGAATTTTCTGTATAAGCTCCGTGAGGCTAGACAGGAGACACGTGCATCTATGTGGTTCTAACCAAGTCCACCCGATCCTGCCCCGAGCCGGTACAGTCTCCACAGTCTCTCTGTGGCTGCTGGCAGTAAGCTGTGAAGTGGAAAGGAGGACACTTATCTCCCAATTTCCATGTGGGAAAAGGGAAAGCCATGCATAGAGGGTTAGACAAAATGGGGGAGGAATCATCAGACCACAGGCTAGTCATTGCACAGCATCTCTTTCCCAGCATCAGAGAATTTGCCAAGACCAACCATCATACATGCCACTTAGGCTCTTACAAATGATAAGGAGTTTTCACTGGGCTCACCCAGCAATTCCCTGAGGTGTCTTAAGAAAAGGTATAGTTCTTCCTTAGCTAACTGAGGTAAGAAACATAAGCAGTCTATGGCCCATGTTACTGGACTCTTTCTATTAGTTCTAGTCCATGTGCCAGCTGGAGGAAGAAAGAAAATTGGTGGGTTGGGAAAACTGGATGAACTAAAGAAGGAACTAAGCCCCCAGTACTTTCAAATTACGAGAGGTTGAGGTCCCTCTCTGAGCAAAACAAGGGTGATCAGTAGATGAGAGAGTCTCCATCCACTCCACTCTGGCACAGAAACAAACCCTCGAGTTATCTTTTTCCCTATTAGATATTACACAGAGAAGTTATTACAGTCCTGGAGCTCTTGTAATTCTTGCTGGCTGATTCTGCTGAGTCCTGTGAGTAGCAAACCACTGCTGGGTGTCTATTATTAGGCTATTATTATCCTGTCTCACCTGCCTCCAAACCAACATCCATACCCTTCTAGTCTTGTGGAGCTGCAGGAATGTGCAGGACTGGTCTGTAACATTTAGTATAGGTTTCTTTCTCTCTCCTTTTTTAGAGTACAAGATTTTTGTTTGCAGTAATTTTTTGGTTTATTATTTTTTTAGAACCAACTCACTTTTCCACCAGGCATTTTATCCTGTAAAATAAACATTCTAAACAGAAGCTATAACAAATGAAATCAGTAGAGCAGAGATTATAAAGAATCTAGGGATATCTAATCAGTCCATTCATCACTGTCACATAAATCTCCCAAAGCAGCTTCAAAAATCCCAGCATGCATGTATTCCTTTGGGAACTCTTTTTCATTGTTTTCTGCCAACGAATCAGCAAAATAATCTATTCATGACATTATGTTCATTTTGAATTAAGCTGAAAAATGAGGACACACAGAAAGTGACTCCTGCAAGAATTGCCTAGCAGTTTCTTGTTACCTGAGGAAGTGATTTTTGAATTAAAGCGTCCCACTTTATCTTCTTTATGGAAAAAAATGTGTTTATAAATTATACCACCACAGGTTTGTATTTTCTTTCCACTTACATTTGAAATATAAATGTCCACAGAATGCAGCAAAAAAAATCCAAACATTCTTTTATTCATTTTTGCCACTTGTCCAAGCTCTCTCTTTTGTGTCCATAAGAGAAACTGGCTTTTGAAATTAAAAGCGGACTTTTACTATATATTTTTTAATTAAGGTACAGTACGTACAACTGAGTAATGAAGAGACTCCGCACTTCTTAAAGGATTTAGTTCAGCCCATTGTAAAGAGAGAAGGCCAGCAATGAAGGACTATTTTACATCCCAAATGTTCCAAGAGTTTAATTATTATTAGTTATTATTTGCATTACCACAGCAACTAGTCGTCCCAATCATCCCAGTGTGCTAGGTGCTGTGCAGACACAGAACAAAATGATGGTCCCTTCTCCAAAGAGCTGTTCAGATCTTTATTTTTTCTTCTACTGTATACTGGTAGGGTAGGGTAAATTAATCAATCAATTTAAAAAAACAAACAAAAAAAACCATTTCCAGCATCCCTTTCATTTAAATTGAAATTTTGGCCTCTTGGCTTTAAAATGTGTAAAAACAGATGTCGGAGCCATACAGTAGTTTAAAAAAATGTTACTAGAGCCCAGATACTCAACACTTAACCCACTGCATCCAGATGTTCTTCATTTTAAACATGTGAGTTTTCCCCCTGAAACCAGTGAGGTGCTGACGTGCTTGAAGTTAGGAACAAGTCAGACCTTGTAGAATCAGAGAAGTAGACAGTTTGTCCATCTCTATCTTGTCTATTTAGATTGTAAGCTCTTTGGGGCAGGGAACATCTACTATTCTGTGTTTGTACAGGGCTTAGCATAACAAGGCACCATTCTAGGTTGGCCCTTAGGCACTACCATAATAAATATGATTAATAATACTCTGTAAATGCAGTTAGGCGCCAGAGTCACTTACACCATGTCTGATTTTGTTCTCTCATCTCTTTTTCCTTGGGAATATTAGCAAGCGCATTTTTGTTGTTTTTTTTTACCTTCGCCTCCCCAATCCCAATCTAGCTGTCCTCCATAATTGTGCATATAGCATCATTACAGGCTTGACTGCATTGTTCAGATACTCCTTCCTTGACCTGTGTTTCCTGCAGATTGAATAACACATGCAAACACAGAGCCAAATTTTTAGCACTTCTGGGCCACCCACCCTCAAATTTGAAAACGACCCCCATTCTAAGAGTGCCCCAGACTGAGAGCTGCCTTTTCCAGAGGCACATCCGAATAGCCCAGGTTAAAAATTGCCCTCCCCTTCTCTTAATACTTGCTTTCTGTTTACACACAATTACTTCTATTGCAAGGGTGTCAAACTTACAGCATTATACTGAGTAGCCATGTGAGCTAACTGCTGATGTGGAACCCTTCTGGTTTACTCTGGCTGTACCCAGACCCATAATATGTTCCCCAGGAGGGGTAACATTTGCTCTCTTGAATAAATAATGAAGAAGAAAAAAAGCCATTATAAAAATAAAATGTAGTTTCATTTGGCTCTTCAGTGTGCCAATACACTATTGTGGTTATCATCCTCTGGGGCTCTGTACCAGAACTAGAGGGAGATGAGGCACATTCCCCACACCCCCAGTGGTTTTCACAGCAATTTACTGACAGCAGAAGAATATGGAGACTCCGGAATCCTGGGTTCTATTCCAGGCTCTGAGGAAGTGTTCTCTAGTGATTACAGATCCTCCTGCCCCTGGCCCCTCCAGCCTGTCTTTGGTTCTATCTCCATATTCCCCCCTTCCCTCATCAAAGTTCCCCCATATCTCCTCACCTTTGCCCCAGTTCCTCCAACCCCCCCTCCCAACTTCCCTGTCCCAGTGTCCCCACCCCTTGTCCCTCTCTCCATTCACCACCCCACAGGGTAGGCTCCTCAGGTCTGCCTTTCAGTGAGGCAGTTTCCACTTCCTTTTCCCAGGGTGCCAGCAGGGGAAGCATTAAGAGCACAGGAGGGGCAGTCTCTGTGCTCTCAGTTCCAGTGCCCAGTGCTATAGTGGCTTGCAGCTGCCAGGAGCAGCAATTGCAGGACACGTGCTTCTCAGTCTCTGCAACCCCAGGCTGACAATGGTCAGGGTAGATGAACTCTTTGGAGAATGGAGCTGCCAAACCCTAAAAAGTCTCCACTGAGTGTGTGTCCACTAAGATTTTTCAAAGGCTCATAACTTGGCCAAATTTGGGAGTATTTTCACAGGAACAGCTAAAGGCACATCCCTCACACAAAGGCCACCCTCCTCTCCACCCCCAACAAATTTAAAACCGAGAACTTTTCAGCTAAAGAGTTGTAAGGAATTTCAACATGGGCAAAACAATGTATTTTCCCCTATGAATGGCGGAACAGTTTTTGACTAAATATTTTTGGAAAAATTCAGCAGAGGCAGACCGCCGGAATGACAAATTTCAGCGGAATGGTTAAACTTTTGCAGAGTTATAAGCAACTGAAAACAGGGTCTGATAACAGAAACGGTCAGGTAGCCAAATAGCATTGCTACTTTGCCCTCTATAATTATAAGTTGCCTAACAATTTCCGTTATAGGACCCAGTTTTTCAGTTGTTTCTTCCAAACGTCACGCTTTTTCTTTTCTGAGGGTTTTTTATTCCTATGTTTAGGAACCCGGAGAAAAACAATTCATGATTTATTACCACAACAGTAATAATTTGCATTTCTTTAGGTCTTTGAATAGAACATCCTGAAGTGTTTTATAGGTCAATGAACTGCATATTAATTAGTGGGCTGAATATAGGCTGGCAAACACAACGTGCACAGCAACAGCCCACACAATTGTGAGTATTATTACTGCCTAATAGTCTATTGTGGCAGCAAATGGCATTGTTGGCCTAGACAGGATCCCTTGCTTTTTCCAATTAATGGCAAAGATACTTTAACTTTCTTCTGAATAATCAACGTAACAGCTGATGGGAGTCCTCCTTTTAATAGACAGTAGTAAAGCTACATACTGTCATAACACTGAGATAACAGTAGATAAGATATTCAGAACTATTTCAAAAGCTGAACAAGGTTCAAATACTCCCTTTCACCCTCCCCTCTCCCCTCCCCTCCATGTTTATTTTTCTCTTTTGCTGTTATTTTATACATCAATTTATATGTGGTAGGTTAGAGTTCTCTTACAGCACAAAGTATTCCTGGGCAGACAGCAACTGACAAGGTAATACTTTCAGCTGATTTCAGACAATCAAAGCACGGTTCCAATATGTGAAATAGTCTGCAGAAAATGTCAGTTCAATAAAGAGAAAGAGAATCTGTGCAAATTAGGGGCTTGCTCGTACTTCCACTGGAGTCAGTAAGATTTCTATGACTGACTTCCATGTGAGTAGGATCTGATTTTAGTATAGTGTGTTTTTGTCTGGCTTATGTACAGTCTTGTCTTTTCTACTTTTGCATCCATTTCTTCCAACTATGGATGGAAAAATACTAACCTAAATTAAGAAAAGGTGAAGATAAGTGCTGTAGGAGCCCCTGCCAGCTGTCCATATTAACTGGCATCAGCATCTGCATCTGGAAAGCGCTGCTAAAACAAAAGAACAGATGTCCCACGTACAGTGATTGTACTCAAACCTTTCACACTCTATATATTATACATTTTTGGAGGAAGAAGGGGGCAGAGAAAGCAAAATCAGTGGGATAGGGCAAGGAGAAGATTTTTTCCTCCTTAGAGTAAAGAAGCATAAACAATATACCATAAGACTACCAATAATTTAAAAGAAATGCAACAAAGTGCCCTTAATCAGCACTTATTTGCCTAAAGTTTATAACCATTTGAGGCATATGCTAAGTGAAAATCTTTCTTCCCCTATGTATTGTACAGCCTGCCTGGATTGGCACTCTTCACCATATATCAGAGCACCTCACAGTCAATGATTTTTATCCTCCCAACACTCCTGATTATATATTATTCCTGTTTTATAGATAGAAAACTGAGGCACAGGGTAAATTAAGTGATTTGCCTGAGGTCACTCATGAAGCCTCTGGGTTACCCGCGGCTTCAACGCAATGATTCTTAGTCCTGGTCTAGTGTATTATCCAGTAGACCACACATCCTAACGCTGCAAGTGAAAAATAAGCCAACCATCCCTTGCTGCTTTGCCTGCAGACAAATTAAAAGGAAGAAGAAACACACAGCTTGTAATAATTATAACTAGAGGAAACATATTAGATCCAATCTGTAGCATGGTGAACACAGTAGGCTTGAAATGTGTACAATGTTTTTGACATTTTCTGGAAGGAAAATAACTCAGTCATGAATAAAACATCTACACTATGACAAGCATGCTCAAAATGAAAGAAAAGAGGCTGCTGAAACAAATCAAGTGCACCAAGATTTAAAACAAACAAAGACAAACTAAGGAAACTCCTTTGATTTCAGGTGCTCTCTAATGAGGTGTTGATTGCCAACAGATTAACAACTTTATATAATAGAGTAGGCCCAGTCAGTCAAGGAAAGCTGACAGCTTCTATGATCAGAACAACAGGTTATGAGGAAGAATCATAAACAAAGGAATAAACTAACTAGACCTTTTCTTATTTAATCCATCAGTCGGAGTATTCAATCTTATTGGATAAAGAAGGACTATCAGGGGAGTAATAATCTTAAATGTCCTGAAAAACAATCCAAAAAGGGGGAGAAAAAACTCAAAAAAGAGAGAAGAAACTATTTTTTGAAAAACAGCTGTAGGTAGATACCTATGCTGATCTCTCTCTCTCTAGTAAGACACTCAAAAGTCAAAAAAGTTTAGTTTATATAATTCTTATTAGACTAAAATGTTTTGCCTGATTTTAAGACTAATTTCCTGCCTGTTTGTTTAAAATATTTTCCCTTTATCATATGGCAGGTATTGGCCCTAAGGTTTTCTTTTTCACCACTTCATTTCACACCACTACTAGCTTCCAAGCTTCCCTCTCTCTGCCTTCTGCCAACGTGCATTTAAAAATTATGTCCTAGCCCTTGGTAAATGAGCTACTGCGTGCTGTGTTCTGCTGAAAGCCACCATTTTGGCTGCAGCTCATGCAACTGAGAGAGAGGTCTTTACAATTTAATCCAGCATAGACTGAATTCTGAACACAACTTCCCTTTCAAGCATTTCAGCAGTCAGTTCTCCAGAGGAAGAGCTGGCTGTCAAGTAGGATGGAGCGTGGATGGCCCATCTTGTCAAAGTTAGAATGAGAAGAAAGGAATAAATTCAGGAGAGGAGAAAGTGCAAACATATGTCAAACAAAATTGTAGGAAAAGTGTCTTGGAGGAAGAACTACCAAGTCATGTGTAGGGCAAATGTGGATGGGGGCCACTTTAATCATATTCAGTGTAGGAGAGAGCACATATAAAAGATTATATTTTAAAGTCTGCAGTGTATTGTGGTTGCCTGTTTACTCTGTTCATGGTGTACCTTACACACACACACAGCTCCGAACTGAAAAGAAAGCTAATTTTTGAGTATAATCTAAAATGCAAAAACAATAGAATGCTTAGCAAATTACACTGGATAGTGCACAACTGCTTAAGAAATATTCTAGACATGTTTTATGGCACTGTGACAACTTATCTGTTACCAAACATGGACTGTGTAATTAAATATATGCAACAGGTTTGTTCTCTGAGCTGCCATGGACACAGCCTCCTTTTCAAGATTTGGTGAAATGCCAATATGTAAAGGCTTGCAGGGCAAGAATATGAAAAGGGTAAGCACTCAAGTGATCAATCATGGAAAGATGGTTTCTTTAAAAAGAATCACATGCTGCACATTGGGTATAAGGATTCAACTTCTCATACAAATTCTTTCCCACTGAGTGTATTAGAAGCCTAATGACATTACATAGAGTTTAAACTAAAGCAGCATTGTCAGTTGGGACACAAGCAGCAGGCCAGGCAATTCTAGGCACACCATAGCTCTTTTACACTATCCCATGGATGTACACTGCCCTCTTTGTAGGAAATAATTTGCAACCAATAAAATCCCATTTTTTTCTCCTTTTTGTTTCAATACTGGGAAAATCCAGTATTAAGACAGTAAACATTCTCCCATCCCTTTCTGACAATGTACCTGAGACAGGTTCCCCCCCGGGTGCCACCTGGAACTGGGGTATTACTGAGCCCCCTGGGCTCCCTCTCACACTGTACTGCTGTGACAAGCTGCACAGCCCTCCAGCCTGCACTTTCACCAGTCTTCATACAGGTAGGGCCACACCCAGCTGCAATTACATGCAGGCTCTCTGACCAGCCCCTTCATAGGAAGGCTATAGCCAAGGTTACTCCAAGCTCCCCATGCACACACGCCCTATGGATATAAACCCAAAATTATACCGTCTTGCGCTGCACAGGGATCTGTCCTAAGCTGATCCACTCCTGAGGGAGTAAATACAGAAGATAAGGAACATACATTAAAATGTGAAGCTGTGTCTTAGGTGAACCAAGATTACCTGAGACGTGACTGGTAAACTGCTGATACTCTCTCTGTCTCATAAGTTATAGTTTCCATTTACTAGAAGTGGTCTTGGGGAATTTTCCTGGATATGCAAAGGGTCAAATCCTCAGCTTGTATAAATTCACATAGTACCATTGATGCTACCATTTTTCAACCAAGTGTGGTGCTCAGGCCAATTTTACACTAGCTGCGGATGTGGCTCTGAAACTCTATCCATAGATGAGCCTACAGAGGACTCAAAAAAGTAGAGGTCCTTATGTCAGATGTTGTATAGGCCCTGGGAACAAAAGGGGGGGGGGGTTAACTTAAGGTTGGAGATTCACCAAGACTTTAGATATCTATGCTTGCTCTTGTTCAGCCAGAGAGAAGGTCAATGTTATTTAAACGTAGCAGGCTATTTTAAAAATCATAATATTCTGAACCATATAATAGAGCACTTGCTAACGTCACTCTTCATGTTATAATGATGTGCAATCCCTATAGCATTAAAGACAGAGCAACACATTTGCTATGGAAGATTATAAAAGTTTTAAACCAGCTCAATTTACCGCAAAACCCAGTAGCTTTAACAGTGTACACTTTCCAGGGATTTGTAACTCAGAATCTTTCTGGGTCTATGATAATTTAACATCTGCTGTTTTCCTATAATGCTCCAGAATGCCAGCCTATGCACCTAACAATATGTTCATAGTTTTATGCATTCCAGATTAGAAAATTGCCAGTTGTAGCTGAAACACACATACAAACATACACAATAGTTGTGCGCACCTTTTTGTCCTTGTAATTTATTATAACTACTTTTCAACAGAACATGTTGGATTAATATTTGTTTCTGTTTCAAAAGCGGGGAAGTTTGAGGTCACAAGATAAATTACAAGAACTGACAAAATCCTGTTAAATGTGCATAAATTGGAACATACTGTTTTTTCTTTCCTTTTACAGTAAGATCCCTTTTCTGTAATAATTAAAACGGGTGAAAAATGGAAAAAAATTCAAAATATTTCATTCCTCATGTTTTGAAATGGAGTGATTGTTCATTTGTTCCAACATTTTTATGAAAATTATAAAAACAATTGAAAACTGAACCCTGTACTTTCCCTTCAGTTGTCTTCTTCGCCACTTCACTTTCTTCTTCTTCTACATTTTGTTACTTAAATAAGAGGGCAAGAATAACTGAAAAGAAACCCCCTCCCCAAAATGAAAACTAACAAGTTCCTTTTCAGAATTATTTTCTACAAAACTGAAAATTAAAAAGAAAAAGAAAAAAAATCTATTTTTGAAAAAAAAATGTTGTTTCTTTTCTTTTGTGGGTGTGCCATGTACTGTACAGTAATTCACCCTTGTTTCGGTAGTTTAGTCAACAAGTCCTTTGTCTGCAGAGTTTATTGTTGGAAGATACAAATAAATAAAGGTTCATGTTTTCAAGAGGCAAGAGCTTTGAATCTACCTATGATGGTATAATTCCTGCTGCACTAGATCACGGTGTGTAGGTGATACATTCCATCCATTAACAGTGATTATCTGCTAGAAGATTTTTGTTTTCAGAGGATAAATAAAAGAACAGGGAAGCCCTCATCCTAGGAAGAAGAAATATGATAGTGCTAGAGGAGACAACTGGAAGTTGAGCCTGTGATCCTGTAAGCACTTTTGCACATGCTTACATTTATGCACATGACTAGCTGCATTGGCCCCTAAAGAGAATACTCACATGTATAAAGTTAAGCACCAGTAAAATTTTCAAAAGCACCTAAGTCCTATGTTCAAATGTGATTTAGGCACTTAGAAGACCAAGTGTCATCGCAAGTTAATGGGACCTAAGCTCCTAAGTTGCTTGTGAACATGGGATTTAGGCAGTTATGAAAATTTTATCCCATGTACTTAAATACATACACGATTGTCGTCTAACAGTCCAGAGAGATAGTACAGGTATTATGGACCTGTAAAGCAAGACAGGGACCAAGCTGAAGAGATCAGGTGAGAAATACCTAACATAAGATCTTGTCGTCTATGGTTGTAAATTTTCACCTATTATCTGAAAAGAAGCTGGAGAGCAAATATTTAAAATAGCCATCAATATCCAGTGCTACTAACTTTTGTGAGAGTTAGCCACAACAAGTAGCAAACCCATGGAAAACAAAGGGCCAGATTCTGATACCTTTACATAAAGTCAGCAGAATTACTCATGGAGTAACATACTACCCAACATGAGTAAGGCTATCAAAATCTTGCCCAAAATTGGGATAAGGCTGCCAAGCAGCATTAAAAGGAGTTTAAAATAAGTGTATCTATTGATTAGAGAATCTGGAACCAAGATATTTGAACCACAAATATTATAGCGAAGGGCACCATATCAGAACATAGTGGAGCTTGGTCAATAGAAGGAAGATGGAGGATAGTTATGCCAAACATCCACTGTCTTTTGATAGGACACCTTGCCGTCTAACACTAGTTCTCTTAACCAAACCCACCACTTTTGTGGCTAGTACTTTAATAAAGGACAGCAGCGACATGATTTATGAATCCAAACTACCTCCAAAACACCTGGCCAGCCCATTGGCCTACAAATGGGAGATAGGTTAAACCCTATTTGAAAAGGTTTGGATAATTCATGAATATCGTGACCAGCTAGCCTAACATCGGAACCAGATGTGTGGTGTCATCATGTATGGCATCACCACAGGAAGAACTGATCCTGAAAGCAATGTTTTTTTCAAGTGAGGTCATTCTAGAACTAAACACATGTGTTGCTAAGTGCTTCATGTGAGGAGCTGAGCATTGTCAGCTTCCCTAAATACTAAAGCTAGTATGTAAAAAAAAAAAAAAAAATCATAGCACTTGCAAAACTATGCAGAAAATCCTAGCTGGCTCTGTAGCCCACCACATCACCAGTTGGCCCTGGGTTCTTTGTGCTACTTGGGTTGATAGCAAGCCTCAGTCATTAGCTTGCTGGATACAGGAGCTAAACTGGAGTGTCTGTGCTCAGTGCTTACACCCAGTGTGGCTGAGTAATAAATTACTACAGAGCCTCTATGACCTCTAGGACATTCAGCATTCAAAGGAATCAAAGACCAATCGATAATTGAGGAGAATAATTTTACATTAGGGAAGGGATAAAGATAGAAATTGGGGTTGGGGAAAAAACAGGGAATCAAAGGGAACACCCTCCCCCCACACACACAATATAGAGGCAAATGAGCACACCCTCAAAGTCTGTCCTCAGATCCTGGGTGGGCAGGGAGCATATTGTTGTGGTACTCTATTGGGCTGACTGAACATAGGTAAGCCGTGCAGTAAAATAATAAAAGGAACATTGCAGGCCTGACCATTGCTAGTATGTGGCATGGTGTGGAGCCATGCCACACACCCTTTCAACTCCAGGTGAGCCTTCACCGGTTGTGCACCACTGCCAAGAGCTTTCCTCACCACTGAGTCCTTTCTTAGCTTGCTAAGTGCAGAGTGCAAACGCTGCTAATGCTGCCAGGCAGATCCCTCACTGCATGGAACATGGTTTAAACCCTGGCCTTCCCTTGGGTTCTGAAGAAAGGTGAGGCTGTGTGTCTGTCCATCCTATCCCTCTGGATATGGAGTCTTCAGGCTATGTCTCTCCCTGCTGGATCTGGTTCCTGGCCGGTAATTACTCAGGTGGGAGCCGGGGATTATTCCCCTCTATTCGGCACTAGTGAGGCCACATCTGGAGTACTGCATCCAGTGTTGGGCCCCGCACTATAGAAAGGATGTGGACAAATTGGATATAGTCCAGCGGAGGGCAACAAAAATTATTAGGGGCTGGGGCACATGACTTCTGAGGAGAGGCTGAGGGAACTGGACTTATTTAGTCTGCAGAAGAGTAGAGTGAGGGGGGATTTGATAGCAGCCTTCAACTACGTGAAGGAGTGTTCCAAAGAGGATGGAGCTCAGCTGTTCTCAGTGGTGGCAGATGACAGAACAAGAAGCAATGGTCTCAAGTTGCAGTGGAGGAAGGCTAGGTTGGATATTAGGAAACACTATTTCACTAGTAGGGTGGTGAAGCACTGGAATGGGTTACCTAAGGAGGTGGTGGAATCTCCATCCTTAGAGGGTTTTAAGGCCCGGCTTGACAAAGCCCTGGCTGGGCTGACTTAGTTGGGGTTGGTCCTGCTTTGAGCAAGGGGTTGGACTAGATGACCTCCTGAGGTCTCTTCCAACCCTAATCTTCTATGATTCTATGGCTGTCTTCTCTCTATGCCCAATGCTTTCAACAGCCTCAGGGACAACTTGGTGGGGGGGGGGGGGGTGAATTGCCTTTGTGAAGCTAGGTGCCTCTGCTTGGCGAGGCCCTTCTGGATGAGATGCAAAATAGAGTCTATACCATAGTTTCCAGGGAGCAACTTAGCAGCTGCATCAACTCCTGCTGCTGCTGAAAGCCAATGCCCAGCAGCCAACTTCCTTCCTCCAAACACTGTATCTGTGTTCCGTCACATGTCTGGGCAGTCTCAATCATGCACAGGCTGTTGGGATCTGCAATTGTTTGCCACAGCACATCAGCAGGCCTCTGGCCTGGTGACTTCTCCACTTCTTCTGTGTCCCAGCCAATTCTGCTGGTTTGGATCTCGGCCACAGGCTAAGCCACAGCACACAGTTTCCTCTTAAAACAACGGGCCATTCTCTCCTGAAAGTATAGTCACAAAAAATCATTATTGTACCTCAAGTAAAAGGTATTTCATCATTTTAACTACAAAAAACAACAACCCTGCATTGACTGGTGAAAAATGTTTTTTTTTTTTAAAACCTGTAACAAATTGGAAAATAGTTGACAGCAACACATAATTAGTAATAGTTGAGATACATTTTTAGTCAAGAGGATAATAAGAGACTGTAATACTTTAACAGGCACCACCATAGAGCTTGTGATGTCTGAAGTTGCATCTTGTCAAGCTGTACTGAGGTCCAATATGTCCTATGTACTTTATTGTTCTTATATCAGATAGTCAAAGATACTGTAGTCATAGTGGTCCTCCAGATATTACTAAGGAAACTTTCCCAGCATGATTCATTAGTCTCCCTTCAGTTTAATACAGCTCTAAAGAAAGTTCACTTTATTTGCCCCATGTGGGAAAGCAAATGCGTATCCCCCTGTACTGGCTGCTCGGTGCACCAAAGCCACCAAGTGTTGGTGGGAAGATTGTTTGGGAGCATTAGGTTTAACGAGTAACTGTCTATGTGTATTTTTCTATTTATTTCCCTCCCCTCTTTGTCTGTAGCAAGCAGCCTAACCAACTTGCTACAATAAAGTGCCGTTAGCACTTGCCGTCAAGACTCTGTAATCAGGAATCCTGCTATGAAACACACAGGTAGGGATCTGACTGAGATTTCATTGCCTTTAGCTAAGCATATACTCATTACGGATGTAACAGCCAACCCCCCTCAGTCATGTCACATAAATAATAAAGCAACAAAATTGCAATGTATGTAACTTATACTAGGGGCAGGACAGAAAATGAAGCTTTCCTTCCAGAGTCCAGATTAAAGTATGAGACACCTTTTGAAGGATAAAAGTCTCCCTAGCTTACCCTGCTCACTTCAGCCCCATCCTGGAGGCACCCAGCATTTCCAGTGGTACAGACAGCCATTGTTTTGAGGGAGCTGTGTATTGTAAATGCGGTCTGTAGTGGTTCATGACCATGAGTGCCAGCCTCAGGGCAAACTCAAAAAAGTAGGGCAGAAACCCCAAACTGACTGTATGTTCTAAAACAGGGGTCGGCAACCTTTCAGAAGTGGTGTGCCGAGTATTCATTTATTCACTCTAATTTAAGGTGTCGCGTGCCAGTCATACATTGTAACGTTTTTAGAAGGTCTCTTTCTATAAGTCTATAATATATAACTAAACTATTGTTGTATGTAAAGTAAATAAGGTTTTTAAAATGTTTAAGAAGCTTCATTTAAAATTAAATTAAAATGCAGAGCCCCCTGGACCGGTGGCCAGGACCCGGGCAGTGTGAGTGCCACTGAAAATCAGCTCATGTGCCGCCTTTGGCACCTGTGCCGTAGGTTGCCTACCCCTGTTCTATAATTAGATTCCACCAACCCAGTAACAAATGTGAACTCCCAAAGCACTATAATAGGTTTATCATGGAGTCACAGACAGTCCCCTTGGGCATTCTAGTCTATCTTGCCACCCAGGAAAGCTGGAGTTAGTGCTAGTTCATTGCCATACACCAAAGATCACAAGTGATTCAGGTTGCTTCTAGTCCCAAGAGACCAGTCACTTACCCTGGGTCAATTTGTACCTCAGATCTCACACCAAAGACAACACTTGTAGCCAATCCTATAGTAAATTAACTAAGGATTTATTACCTAGGAAAAAGAAATAGAGTTATTAATAATAGAGTTAAAGCAGGCAAACATATACACACAAACGAGTTATAGTGTATGGTTCCAAAAGGTGACAGAATTGTAGCAATCTGTCAGCACTGAATGTCTTTTAGGGCTAACCTAGATTGACCCTGGGGACCTCCGCTTCTGTTTCGTAGCTGCAGCCCTGTGAAAGTTCAGACAGCCAAAGAGAGATACAATTTCTTCTTGACAGGGATTTTTATCCCCCTACATCCCAGAGTCCAAACTGATGGGACAAGTTCATGCACAGGTCTCTCCTTCCTGGAGGGAGTTGGGAATGCAATCAACAGGGCCTCTGTCCTTTGGTGTTACACAATACCTCATTTGCCTTCAATGGGCCATCTTGTATGCAGGATGAATACTTTACCTTAATGCTTCTTTTCCTGTTTAGTGAGCTACACAGTTACAGAGGTTTACAATGCAAACACTCAATATAACTTTATACCATGGGATACTGATGTTACAAGTGAGAACAATACATGCAGCATCCTACAAACGTTTTATAAAGTCTAAATACTAAACACATTCTCATTAACTTAACATCTATTTTGACAATGCTAACACAAGGGTAAGCAAGACTTGTTTCCAGCTATGAATTTGTAAGTGTTCAGTGAGGCCTGGGGCCTAGGCATGAGCTGAAACCTGATCTTCCAGCATCACGCATATCATACCAGCATACAGATGCCACTACCTTGTGGTTAGACCATGGGACTGGGAGTCTGGACTCCTGTGCTCTTTTCCTGACAGTTAACTGATTGGCTATGTGACTTTGAACAAGTCGCTTATGGTATGTCTACACAGCAGCTGGGAGGTTTGATTCCCAGCTGAAGTAGACATGCACCTGCTAGCTCTGCTCGAGCCAGCATGTTCAGAATAGCAGTGTGGCCATGGTGGCATGGGTGGTGGCTCAGGCTAGCCGCCTGAGTACAATCCCACCCACCCCCCAAGCATACACTTTGGTGGCTAGTCTGAGCCAGCACCTGTGCTGCGTTGGCCACACTGCTATTTTTAGCATGCTAGCTCATGGAGTCTGTCTACCTGAGCTACCCAGCTTCTGTGCTGACACACTTAGTCTCACAAGGGCTCAGTTCCCTCATCTGTAAAGTGGGGGAAATAATAGTTACGTCACTCTGGGGTTTTGTGAGGCTTAATTATTATTTGTCGAACACGTTGAGAACTGACATATCTTACAGTTCTCAGCTCCTATGAGCCTCCAGATGAGTATCCATTTTTATTCAGAGGTAATGAAACATCCATGATCTCGAGCCCAGGGACAAGTGGAAGATAATAGAACTGGAGGATTCTGGGCCAGAGTCAGTCTGAGAGCACCGTGAGCTGTACCCATGTGAAGCACAATTAAGCTAGGACACTGGACCAAAATCCCATTAAATTTAGTGGGGACAGTGCTGAAAGGGGTACTNGGGGGGGGGGGGGGGGGGGGGGGGGGGGGGGGGGGGGGGAAGAGGTTGATTTGACTGCAGGGAATTAAGATCTGATACTTTTCCTAAGTCAGCTCAGTCAAGGGAAAACTGGTAGCGATAGTGCCTAAAGACCACAAATGTCCCAATATTTGAGGCTCTGTTGCACTAATGTACACAGCACAACACAGTGGGCTCAATTTATCCTCAGTGAAACTCCATGGATATCAGTTACACCAGGGTGATTGTGGTTTATTGAGTCTGGGTACAAGGAAAGTAATTTTACTACCTGATTAAAGGCCCATCAGCCTCATTAAGATGTGTAGCTGCCATATTGCAACTTTGCGGAGCACTAGGACTGGTCAATTCTTTACTAGGAAAACTGGTTTTCCACAGAAAATGTCATTTTTGACTACACATTTTTTTTCATAAATTCATCATGCCCAGTATGCACTGCCTCCCCTCTCCAAGAGGAGAGCTTGTGGTGATCATGGGAGACAGTCTAACCAGGGAGCCCATCCTACAGAAGAGAATGGGAACATGAAAAACACAAACAATTCCCATGAAGCACCAAGACAGCCTTTCCAAATTGAAATATTTCAATTTTCAGCCAAAATATTTCAATATTAAAATGTCTTCCGAATCCCCCCGCCCCCCCTCCGGAAAAAACAACATGTAACCAACTCTACTGAGCATTACAGAAATACCTAAAAATAAAAGGCAAGATATTGTTCCTTGCAGAGTCCTGACACTATTACTTCTTCTGCATGTAGGTGGACAGGGAGTGGGTAGCACAAAGACTGCCTGTCCTATTGTGCTGGAAAGAATCACTGAGCTAGATAGGAGGAGGATGTAATCCATTGCTGGTGTAGACCCCTGTAGTAATTCTGAAAAATTCTCTCTCTCTGTTCAGCAGGCACTTTATGTATTATTTTCATGTTTTACAAAGTTGGAATCCTTTATAGATTTTGAAAGCTTCAAAACACATTTCCCTTTTGTTTTTCTCACGAGTCTTTCTTATAAAAGCTATTTTATATACCGTAACTAGAAACTGAAAATTGGTGTGTACTGCTTATCACTCTGGCGTCTTTTCTGAGCTTTCGTTCAAAGTCATTAGGATTGAATCATTTTAACTATGAGGTCTTTGTTTTAACAAACTAAATATTAGAAAGATAATTTTCCATTTTAATTATTTTAATTTAAAAAATGACACATTTTGCTTAAAAGATAAAATTAAACTTCAGCAAAGGGACTTTTAATTACAGGCTATGTGGGAAAGTCCAGTTCTCCTTCTTTCTCTGTCTCATACTATTCTGAGATTTCTCACTTGTTTTAAGGAGAACAGCAGCAAAATATTGCCAATGGCTACAAAATTCACTAAGACAGTGATATATAATACTCACTGGTCTGCTTCAGATGTCTGCGATGTTATCAACTTTTGCAAGGAAAATACAGAACCCTGAATCAAGACTTGGCAGGTAAGTAAAGGAGGACCTGCCTTTCACATGTTGTAGTTAAAATGTGTTGCTATGAAATTGTTTAAAGGGACACCTTCAACTTGGAAATAACTTCTCTCTCTGAAATGTTTGTACTTACTAACGTTACCGTGACACCTAAGGTTAGCAACATTTTTTCCTTTTATTTTTTTCAGTTGTTCCATTTAGTAGCACATTGTGCAGTCAATTTCGCTGACCCCTGTATAGCCAATTGTACCCCTGTACTGAAAAGACTTTCAGAGAGGCTCAATTTTACGCTCGTGAGCAATCCCATTGATTTCAACAGAATTGCTTATGTGCTCAATGGTAAGCATGTGTGTAAGTCTTTGCAGGATCAAGGTCTTTGATACGTTTCTTCCTTGCTGAAAAAACCTGGATAAATGTGAACAGGGGAGCAGTCAAAGCTTGATATTTTTGAAGAATTAAAAAAAAAAAAAAACCCATCAGATTATACTCTTGAATATAAAACTGCAATTTTTGAAATGAATCAATTAAAATAAATCAAGTTGATCGTGGCCCTCTAAAACAGATTTTATGTATTCACTTAATTTATTTTGCAGATGATTTTCAGCTCTTTTTTATTATTATTATTATGGGCTCAACCTTGCACCAACTCCTGAAGGAGCTCAGCACCTTCACTTCTCATTGAGACCTCTAAGAGTTGCTCAGCTACTGTAGAACAGAGTTTTCTAACTCCACATAAACATTCACTCTGTGAACTCAAATTCATGGGGTCTTCCAAAATCGTTGGCCACATCCTGGCTTCATTTATATCTGTGTAGCTGAGATCAGAATCTGCATTCTCTGTTATGAGCTCAATGTTGATTTGGGAACATAAGTACATTGGATTTGTTTGGGGGGGTTGATGTTGTTTTTTGCATTTGTTTCTTTCGGTCAACCAGTGAAACAACCCAATGTTCTTATGAACCAGTGAAACAACCCTACGTTCTGGCCCCTCTGTGCAAAGCCAATATAAATAGAGTCTTTGTATAGGTATTTCCATGGGGAAAGGTGGAGATAAAACGCCAGGGCGTGGTGCTTCATTGTAGCTGCTATTATAGCTGATTGAATATACTATACACATTCAGTTTAGGCCCTGATTTAGCAAGGTACTTAAGCACATGCTTAACTTTAAGCAGGTGAGTAGTACTACTCACCTAAAACTTTGGCATGTGTTTAAGTAGATTGCTGAATTGGGCCCATAAATACTAAGTAATTATAAATATATTCACTATAACTTAAAAGCCCTATTTCCTCCCTACATGGTTATATCATCAATACTGAATTCTTTTTCCTAAGTGTTTTGTCATTTACAGTCATAAACTATAGTGCATTAATGGAATTTTTTCCTGCATTAGGATTAATGAGTACCAGAAGAATTGCTTGTGATGGCCAAATTAAATTCATCCAACACTTTCCTATTTATATTCTGTTAACATCATCGTTCTTTCTAAGCTACAGAGATTTGGGGTACTAAACATGCTAAAATCACAACAGAGGAGGGAATTATCCAAGTTTCATTTCAAACCAGTTTAAGTTCTCTCAAAAGTAATATTACTCAGACTTGATACAATAGCACCATGTTTGTTTCCTTCTTCGGCTTTCTTTATTCAGTTTAAGTGGAACTATACTTAGGAAGTTCTTTTTAATTTTACGTCAAAGTTTGCAGCTCTCTTTATTCCAATCTTTTTCTAATGGAAAAGACTAAAGATGTACTGTAGCATCATGTGGGGTGGGGGGGACAGGATGGGGAAAGGGAGAAAATAATTCAAAATGTTTCTATATCAAATTCTTACTATGAAAAAAAACAATTCTAACTATGAAAAAATATTCAATATACAAGCAGATAGTATCTGGCAATTGTCTAGTTGCTTGAAATGGCCAGAAATTCTGCAGTAACAACTTCTTGAGATTGTATGTTTCATTTTGAAAGTGAAACTTGAATTTGGATGTGTATATTTGTCTATATCTATACATCTTTGCAAGTCAAAGAGGAACTTCCACTTATGGTAACACAATGTTACCTGCTAATGCTTACATTTGGGTCCAGTTCTGCNCCTCCGCCGAATTGCCGCCGAATAGCTGGACGTGCCGCCCCTCTCCCGAGTGGCCGCCCCAAGCACCTGCTTGTTCAGCTGGTGCCTGGAGCCGGCCCTGCCTCCTACTCATGCTGAGCAGCCCCTTACCACACAAGTAGCCCCACTGAAATCAATGTGATTACTTGCAGAGTAAGGTACTACTCAGCATGAGAAATGGTAGAAGAACATACCTCTCTGTGATTAGCAGAGCTGACACATGTGATTTAAAGAGAGAGCTTAATTGTGCCTATGGGGGGAAATTATTTGAAAAATACCATCAAAGTACCAGAAGTGGCAAAAAGCTTTTTGTTGCTTTGTTCCCAAAAGTATAGAAACCGGCCACTGTGAAGGGGTCTTCCTTTTTTGAGCACAGAAAGTAGCAACTCAGACAACAGATGCTGAATCCACAGACAAAGAAACAGTGGCTGCTGCATTCCACCCATCTGTGCTTTCAGTGGAGCACTTTCAGAGAGGAAACCACACCCAGTCAGAGCCATTAAATTACCATTTTACTGCCTTTAGCAGGGGAGGACCTTTGACTGGATTGCAGGGGAATGAGAGAATTACAAATGCATGCCTGGCACTAAGAGGGAGTGTCCCTGCCTTCGGTTGAAGGGGGATGCAGCTTCCTGACAAGATACCTGTTTGCTGAGGTCATGAAAAAAGCTTTGGCCTACTGCAGTCTCAACCCAAATAATTGTGGTATATATTCTTTCAGGACTGGAGCAACGACATCAGCAGCATCAGAGGGCTTGGACTCTCACAAGGTTAAGGCTATTGAGCACTGGAAACTGAATTGTTACAGGACTTATGTCCACCCCTAAGGAAAGGTTCCTGGGACGGACAATAAGCGTAACTAACATTGTTTGATTTTCATACCAGGAGATATCCAAACATAGTCGATGTTTGGATTTGCAGGCACTCTATAATGCATTGGGTTCATGGGAAGGCAGGCAGATCAGCAAGCGGATTGCTGCCGGGCTTCAAGGCTGAAGCGGTGTGCATTCGGTGGTCCAGCACGAGTGGCATGCTGTGGTATCAGCTCTTAGTATGGCAGATGGGGCATGAGTTGGTCACGGTACTCGTTGATGCTGCTTGTTGATGTTGGGTTGATTAAGCAATTATGGCCAGACGTTGGCTAAGTCAGCAGATGGATCACAGCTGAACTTCAAGGGTGAACCATTTGCCTTAACTGGTACAGCAGATGGGGCATGACCTGGTCCTAGCACTTGTTGATGGTTGATCTATAGGCACCTGAGGTCCTAATTATTCACCAGGGTTAAAATTATCCTGGGGACTGTGGGGACTGCACTGGATTAGATTTTGGGACCATAAAACAGGGGGATGTGGAGCTCATTACACAGGTATGGCCTCATTCTCAACTGGTTTGGTCAGTAATGCTCACAGGGGTTTGGTAGCCTGAGCCTGCCCATGTCAACAGGGCAAGGAAGAGGTGAACTATGAGGTAGCCAGGATATTTTTAGAATTGGGGGTAGGGGGCGGGCAGTGATAACACATAGTGATTGCTGATCAAATGACCCTGAGCTCTTTAAGGAAGATGCATTTCATGTCAGATTCTGGGGCTATGTGACAGGGTTGGGACTCACCACCACAGCACCTCCCACTGGTTGTTCCAGGGAATTAGCTCAGTCCATGGGGAGGGGAGCGCCCTCTGCCGGTGGTGTCCTCTCCGTCGTCTCTTCCTTTCTGGTGTCTGGACCTGCGTTGCTTCCCGCTCGGCAACGTCCTTACAGGCCACTGCCCTCCGGCACTGCCCTTCCGGGGGTGTGCATTCAGCAGGCTTTGCACTGGCCTCAGTGGCCAACCACAACCTCCAAAGTCTAGCCCCTTGTCCCGAGGGCCGGTTACTTCTCTCCCCTTGTCCAACTGTCCCTGGGCCACTTCCCCTCTGGCACCTTGCACCCTCTAGGCCCTTTCGCTCAGGGCCCACAGTCTGGCAGGTATTGGGCCGGAGCCTTACTGTGCTCCCCCTGAGCCTGCCCAGCACTGCTCTGTCCAAGGTGCTGGTCTCCTGGAGACAGCCCTTCCTCTCTCAAAGGCCTGGGCCAGACTACCTGCTCTCTCTCTGAGCAGCCTTCTTATAGGGCTGAGCCTGGCCCTGATTGGCTGTCTCCAACCTGGGCCCTGATTGGCTCCCAATAAGCCCTCTTCCTATTGGCTGCTCGTCTGCACAGGCCCACTGGCCTGCAGCCGCCCCACCACAGGCTGACATTTGGTTCCATGACATTAAGGATTGGATCAGGTAGGAGATGGGTACCAAACTTAGCAGTGTGTGTGGGGGGTGCATCCAGTGTGGATAAAGGTTAAAAAGTGCCAGCTCCCAGAGCTAAAGGAGACCTGGGATTGCGCAGCTGGATCTTGCATTGATAATGGGAGAAGCATTTGAAGTTTTTGCAGACTGAGGTTCCACTCACCCAGCCTTCTGGCCTCTGTCACTCCATCCCCTTATGTGGGGAGTGTGTGTGTGTATAGATTTCACAACTGAATAGAGTCCATAGTAGGAAGGCCCTACCATGAATTTTTGTGTAGTTTCTGGTAAAAGCCCTGTAACCTACACTGAAACCTATTAAATGCCTGGTGTGTCAGAGCAGGAAGCAGACAAAGTAGTGCCCCTCCCTACTGTATAATTAATAAAGTTGCGGCTTGCTATTTAAACCCATCCAACATCTGTCAATCATTCGTCTCAGTGCTTAATTTGTAATGAAAGAGGTGCTGGGGCTCAAGCGACTTTTTTACATTCATAACTGATGCAGCAGGCCCAGAGGTGCCAGAGCTATGAACTGCCAAGTCTAGAGGTGCTGTGGCATAGCCCTGGCACAAATTAAGCACTGATTTGTCTGCTTTCCCTCAAACAGCAGGAGCGTCAACTAGCATGTTCCTGAGTACAGTCATAGCCCCTACATTTCTGCAGTTCTTCTTGAATAAATGAAGGGGAGTCAAAGGAGAAGATTTAAACCAGCAACATCACAAAAGTCCTATCAGAAGCACTTTCTCTCTGTCAATGGTTGCAGGATAGGTGTAGACATATTGGATAAATTTGGCCCTTAGTCCTAAATTAAGTGCTTTTGTCACTTGGGACAAAATAGCAGCAGGTAGGACTAAGACTCAATGCAGTGGGTATTTGCCCCACTGTTGCAAAGATGAAACAATGACTATTATAGAATTAGTAAGGGAATATAGCACTGTGGAGATGTAGCAAACTACATGATATTTAGACCTGGCTGAGATGAGATATTTAGACCTGGCTTCCGAGTTAACAGTGCTGTTCTGACTTGTAGGGGAGGAATAGGAGACTCCCTCACTCTCCAGCCCCCCTGAGTTTTAGAGTGTCATGGTGAGACTTCTGCCTTAGTCTAGCATCAGGTTTGAGTCCAAAACTAAATGGTGTGGCTCTTCAAAGGGAAACCTGTCAAGAAGTAATTTAAAGCCAGAAAGGATAATCACAGCAATAGCTCATCATTTCCCAAGAGACCAATGCTTTAATGTATGGAGGTACAAAGGTAACAAAGTGGGGTCACATGACCACGTCAAGCTTTTGCCACCACAAATTAGTATGCTGTGCTTTCCAGCAAGAAGAAAGGCTGGGACAAAGTATAAAAGCAGCATATCTGCCTTAAAAAGCAACATCAGAAGCAGAGTAATAATACTTTCCACATCTGAGCACCTTCCATCCAAGGATCTCAAAGGTATGAATTTAGCTTCCACACATCTTTGTGAGGATATAAAGATTATTCTCCACATTTGCAGATGGACAAACTGAGATACAGAAAGAATTTTTAGGGGGCAAGAGCCTGCTACCTCTGCTCATGTTGTGTAGTACCTACTATATGGTTTTTTCCATTGAAACCAACAGGATTGCTCATGGAGTATGTTACTACTCAATGTAAGGGTATCAGAATCTGGCCATGAGTGACTTAGCCAAAGAAGCGAATGCCAGAGCTAAGAACAGAAGCCAGATCTTCTAACTTCCAGTCCTAGTGTTTAACCATAAGATCATCCTTCCTTATTTATTATAAATAATAATGTGTTTAGTTACTTAATTTATAGAACACGTATAGTGAGACACATAAGCACTGTACAATGAAGACCAACTACAAAGCATTCCAAATTCCAAGAAAAGCTAACCAGCCAAATACAATACACAGCAAGACAGCATCAAAAAGACACCCCACTCCCAAAAGAATGACTTCCCAGCTAGTTAGGGGAGAAAAAGGAACGGTAGATATAAAAGCCAGGGGCAGGATCCCCAAACAATTCATGACACACTGATTTAAATTATTGGGACTTGCAGCAGACTCTACGGGCAATCAATAAGGGATTCAAGGAGGGAATTTCATAACCAAGAACTCCTGACTTAGAAAGACCTGCCTTTGATCATGACTGAATTTAAGGACTGAGAGAACACCAAGGACCACATTTTGATAAGTCCTCACATGACAGAACTTTACCAGTAAACTGTGGTTTGCTCTTTGACAAGGGGGAGGGGCACAAATAATTCATAATGGGTTGCCTAGAAATAATCTCTTATAGGGTTTATTGTGTGTGTGGATTGTCATTGAGAGTTATTATTTCAGTGCTACTATTAATAACTGTGTAACTGAAGCCACACAATTACTTCAGAGTGGAATTTCTTTAGAGTGGAATTTATATTTTATATAGCATCTTTCATAACAAAAGGTATTACAAAGCAATTTACAATTTTTCTTCTGACCTACCACTGTCTATGCAATATGGTGTCTTGCCTGCTTCCTTTCTGTGCCTGTTGAAATGATCACATTTTGATGAAAGAAAAGTACAGGTTCCATGGCAGAACTATAATAGTGTATTTCTCTTTTGTAAATGGAATTGGTCTGATGCCATGTTTCTGTCCTTTTCTTTGCAGCGTAAACATTCCATGCTGTTTCTACACAGCTGATGTCAGCCTTACATTTCTTATAAACTCATTCTACAGTTTACATACAATAAAGAGCTATTTTCTCTCACTGAGTTGTTGCGATGAATTTACAGTATCTAATATTTTCACTTTCTGGCAATCCTCAAGCCACAATTATAGAGTTTGGAAAAAAATTATTTGACTTTCATTGGGAAATCAATGGAAACACTGCTTGTCTAACATCGTAGACCATATGAACTACTTTAAACATTCTCGCTGGAGTACTGACATTTTATATCTTCTGTCTGACGCTTCAGACAAATGGCAGATAATTGTCCATCCTGTGTTATCAGCTTTACACTGGTGTAACTCCATGGAGGTATAATCACTCGAGATCAGCAAAAAACTGGTGTAATGAAATGGAGAATTGATCACCTTGTATTTATTTGTTTTTGATTAATAATTTGATTTCATTAGATTGTGTCACCATTCTTTTGGGGGATTAGATGAACTAGATGAACTCCCCCATAAATATTAAAGGCTAAAATTTTCTAGCCAGCCTCTATTTTGATTCCACAAGCAACTGTATGCACAATTTTGTAAGGAAAAACATTTCAATATCTAATTACCTGATTGTAGTCAGACAAATGCCTAATATTTTTCATAAGGGTTATTTCTTGATGATCATTTTATTGCAATGTTCTCTATCTCTCCATCCCCTGGTCAGAAAACCAACACATGTCAATCATCTTTTCTTTTAGTAAACATATTTACCATTTTTTTCCATTCTCTCCCTCCAAGTGTCTCAGTGTGATGTACCTTCACTAGAGTTAAACAGGTGATGTGGCCCTATTCCCCTTCCCCCCGTCCCAAAATCCCAGTTGTATCTTTTTTATGTCAGCGAGTATGGATCACCAACTGGAAAGTAGCTGTATGACACCCAATCCCCGTTAGAGAAACCGACCTGGCACTCAAAATGAGTCTTAATAGTTTGTATTATTGGAGATCTATAAATGAACTGAGACACAGAATCTAATTGCCAAATTTGGTGAGCTAAAGATAGGCTGTTAAACCAAGTTTAGGCACCTAATATAGCTAGGTGCTTAAATTAGTCACCCAGGGTTTGAAAACTATGCCTTTCTTGTAAAAAAAGATTAGAATACGTAAGGTCAGCCCCTGCTGTAACCCCATCGACTTCAGGATCCTGTAAATGAGTTTGAGTCTTACTATGCTTATATTTGGATACCAGACAAAGAAATTTCAGTAGCCACCTATTTCTAGTTATTTATTCCTTTCAGGGTTCCCTGCCTTGACTCTCAGTCTTTCAACTGATTTCTAGGGATTAAAAATCCCTAGGAAATCCTGAGTTGGGCTTTCCATTCTCTCTCTTGCCATTTTATTGAATAAATGGTTTAAAATTATGGTTTGCTTCTCAGATTCCTCTGTTTGCTCGCTCTCTCTCTCTCTCTTCCTCTTACAAAGTCTTTGATATATTTCAAGTGAAAATTAAAGCACATTAATTTAAAAAAATATCACAGGAAAAATATTGCTTTGAAAGGACAGCATCTTAGACCAACCAAGATGATATCAGGTGTCATAAGTAAGTAAAAGTATAAGGAGAGGTTAAAAGAAATCATCTTATTTTCACTGGAAAAGAGAAGACTTTGATATAACCTAATTCAAAGCTATCACCGGGATCAATAAAGTTCATACTTTTGCAGCAAATGTTTCATAGTGGTTGTGACGGGTTGGTTCACAGAAACCCCCTTGGGAGCTGCCAGCTGATGTGCAAAGGCCACCTCTGGTTCTATTCTCCCCTGCCAGCTACAGGTAGTTCCAGCACAATGGCCTTGCTGATAGCCAGACACACCTATCTGCTCCAGACACAGACCAGCGTCTGAACCACCTATCCCAAAGCTGCAGGGTTACTTGAGAACAGCTCACAGAAGTCTGCTTGCCTTTAACACTCAGATGCCCAATTCCCAATGGGGTCTAAACCCAAATAAATCCGTTTTACCCTGTATAAGCTTTATACAGAGTAAACTCATAAATTGTTCGCCCTCTATAACACTGATAGAGAGATATGCACAGCTGTTTGCTCCCCCAGGTATTAATACATACTCTGAGTTAATTAATAAGTAGAAAGTGATTTTATTAAATACAGATAGTAGGATTTAAGTGATTTCAAGTAGTAACAGACAGAACAAAAGAAGTTACCAAGCAAAATAAAATAAAATACGCAAATCTATGTCTAATTGCACTAAATACAGATAAGATCCTCACCAGTTCCAAAATGTTCTCTTTTACAGGCTAATCTTCTTTTAGCCTGGGTCCAGCAATCACTCACACCCCCTGTAGTTTTCAGTTTCCTTCAAGTGTCCTGTGGGGGTGGAGAGGCTCCTTCTTTAGCCAGCTGAAGACAAAATGGAGGGGTCTCCCACAGGTTTAAATAGACTGTCTCTTGTGGGTGGAGACCCCCTCCTCCCCCTCTGTAGCATCCTGTCACAGAATGGAGATTCGAAAATCACATGGGCAGGTCACATGCCCATGCATGACTCAGGACTGCAGGTAGCAGCCATTACCCACATGCTGCCTTGAATGTCCTCAGGTAGACTTCTGATGTGGATTGGAATCTTCCAAGCTCTTTTGTCTGTTAAGTGCCCCCTGACTGAACACCTAATTTGCACATTCCTTTCCCCAGAAGTCACCAAATGTTCTAACTGAGGCCCCTTAGGAATCAAGCAATTACACCGCCCATGTTCATAACTTTGGACACACAAATGGTGCCTGCATACAACTAGGGTGAACATAACCAGTAGATCATACCCTTTACATAGATATGTTATATGGCCTATGTAGCAAAACCCTATTCCAGTTATATCATATTCCCACAAAGCCTTAGGGGAGGTACCGTCACAGTGGTAATATGAAAAATAAGGTTTCTGCAAGCCTGCCTTCATTATCATGAATGGAAGTCATAGGAACTAGCCTCAGGAATAAGGATTAGTCACATAAGGATTATTCATCTGAGTGAGGTTTGCAGGATCAGGCAAGGAAGTGTCAATGGAGAATTCAGGCAGAACTGTTACTATTTATTTTTTATTTTTACTGTGGTAACAAGTGAAATTTGATGTTAATCGAGTATTTTCTATGTACATTTGGTTCCTTATTTCTGGACCCCCGTTTTCATACAGTACATATATTGGCCTATGAAAAATGATCGATGACTGATTTAATAATGAGAATGACTGCTATTCATTTTTATTGGCCCTCAATCCATGATTTTAATGTATTTTGCAAATTAGAGATCACACATTTTTATCAAATATTTTATCAGAAGTTGGCAAACACTGTCTTCTACCTTGAGCCAGCCTCATAACAGCAAGCAACAGCCCAAAGACAAATGATTAAGATTTGAATGTAAAATCATTAACAAGCCTTGGAACTTTATTGTTACTTCTCCTCACTACGCTTAAGTTATTTTTGCTAAACAGGCATCTATGTTTTCTACCTACTAAATAATTATATTGGATTTGATCCAGGATTGATTATTTGCCCTGACTCTGCATACTATACAGTAATACAGAGCAGATAGCTAAACAGGGTTTCTGGGAAGTAGATTAATTGTTTTGAAAAGCCTGTGATGAATGCTCTTCTTTGATCAATTTGCTCAAAGCATATTATGCTGCATAGTGAGATGTGTTGTGTCTCATACACCATAGACTAATTTTCCACAGTACAAGAAGCTTTTTATCATCAAATGCAGAGATGAATGGATGAAAATACTGTAGCTCAATTTAAAATGATCTGATATCTTTATGATTTAGATGGAATAAATGTTTCTGATATTAGCAACTTAAAACATGGATTTAGAAAGAAAATCTGTACATAGGATTACAATGTATTCATATGAAGTGTGTTTTTTTATATCTCCAGTATGATTTTCATCTAACCTAAATCAGTGTAGTTGCATTGACCTCACCAAAGCTAAGTCAGTTTATACCCGCTGACGATCTAGGCCTCCATCTTCATGTTGTGCATGTATATGTATTTCACAGAAGGGCTGCATATATTCAATTTATAACCCAATATATTTTGCACACAATAGGGGCCTGATTTGTCTCCCGCCACAATCAATAGGGACTTGCCATTGACTTCAGTGGCAGGAGAGTAAGGCTATCAGGGCTAATTTCTATCTTCAGGATAAAGAGGACCCGCTCGTGGTTTGGCTGTGCAAGATAAAGGATTTGAAGGCTCTCAAAGGGGTATTTGGGACACATCAGTGATGGGATCATAAACTGGGGACAGAGTAGGAAGAGGTCTTTATGCATGGAAAGGCTGTGCTAGGGCTGCAGTAGTTATTTCAGCCATTAGCCTGGAATAATTAACCTCTGGCTTTGTAAAGACAATTCTTTCCCCTACTTTCTCTTCATGAGGACTCCCAACACCCCCCTGAGGTGTCTCAACTGGCTGCTGCTGGAGAGTGGATTTGGCCCTATTGTATATATCAAATTCTAGTTTCATTACATCAGTGGAAATAAGGAGCAAGTCCACAGACTTCATTTGTGTTACACCATTTTAACTGAGAGGAGAGAGAGGCCCCACTTGGTCCTGCCTCAGTGCAAGGGGCTGGACTTGATGACTTCTCAAGGTCCCTTCAAGCCTTACATTTCTATGATACATTTCGCTCTCATACGCAAAATATACATGCTGTATATTCATTATACAGGCTCAGTCCTGAGAGCTGACTATGGTACTAAGCTCCTATTTACTTTAATGGGAGTTCCATCTGCTGGGTTCTAACAGGAGTGGGCCCATAACTTGGACAATGACAGTTTATCCTTCTATGTGTAACACAATGAAAAACTTCCTATGCATTTTGCTTCTTAACATCATCAGAAAAACTCTTTAAGATTACAAGTCACATGGCATAAATTAAATGCATATTTCTGAAGGGTGTCGCACACATGCTATGACAGTTTTACCTATTAAAGAACAATGAGGTCAATTTAATTCATGATGAGTGAAATTCATTCATGTAAGCATAAAACGGCAGTACAGTTGAGAATCAGGACCATTAACTGGAAGACTAATGTTAATACAATGTTAAGCTTCAGATATCAAACATCCAAAAGTTAGGAAGTTCCAAAATTTTATGGTTCTCCTACAACATTGACTTGATCATATTGTACTTTATTTATAGTATATGGTTTATTTTAATAACATAAACAACATATATTGAGGTTTACAATTAACAAGGAAAACAGGATAATACTACTACAGCACCAGGATAATACTACTACAGCACTACTACAGCACAGGATAATACTACTACAGCACTACAGCACAATGGGGTCCTGGCTGATGATTAGTGCTCCTATGCAGTACAGTAATACAAATAATATTATATTATTAATTATTATTTATTCATTACAATGGTGCAATGTGATCAAGTGGAGCTTCTAACTTCCTTGTTCTGGGTGGGATAAGGTCTGAATGCTTACAAGGTTCACTGACTTTACATAGGAGTTTGCAAATTGTTTTATCTAGAGCTATTAATCATCTGGATCATGTTAACTGGCCACCTTAACTCATCCACATTTAGAACCATCCTTAACTGAGACATGCATAACACTACCTGGAAAAATTCTTCTAAAGTGCACATTTGAAATTGTTGGATTCAAATATTTATAACCCTGAACTGATTTTTTTCCCAAATTTGTTTTTTTTTAAGTGTCACTGAAACACGTGTCATATCAGACTGTGACATTCTATACCTTGGGGGAGTATCCTGTAACTCCCAATATTCCTCATTTTTATATAATCATGATTTTACATATAAAGCATGCCTTGTAAGGTATCAGGGGAAAAGTTATGATCTGCTGAAAGTCATTGTTTCTATCCATATATGTATATCATTAATGCATATAAAGTTATGAGAATTGTGTTGTGTGGTTGTCACTAAAACATGCTGTAAGTTGGGGAATCAGCCAGATATTAGCCCCCCAGAGACAACAGCAAGGAAAGTAACCAACATCCGGTCGGGGTGTCAAACAACCCATCCACAACCATTGTCCAGCAAGGGAGCTACAATTCAATGATTCACCTGCATGAGGCCACACCAGGAGAATTGCTCAACCTTGCCTGGAGACTCAGCAATGCCCCCCAGACATGCCTGGAGTTGTGTTCTACAAGCGCATGGACTTAGGGTATAAACCTGAACACAGGGGGCCCAGGCTTCGCCTTTTTCCTGCCCCCACCTATGCTGCAAGCAACAGAGACACTCAGAAGAAGACAAGACTCCAACAGAGGAGCTTGGCCCAGATTTAAGGGACAAACCTGTATATTAAGGACTGCAATATCCAGCAGTGTGAGAAAAGCTGTTTAATCTAAATGTTGCCCACTCTAATAGGGTTGAGAGTTTAGACTGCATGCTTATATTTTATTTTATTTTGGTAACTAACTCTGACTTTTTGCCTATCACTTATAATCACTTAAAACATATCTTTTGTAGCCTATAAATTTGTTTTACTGTTTATCTTTACCAGCGAGTTTGTATGAAGTGTGTGGCAAATCTGCTCAGGTTTTGCAAAGGCTGGTGTATATCTACTTTCCACTGATGAAGTGGTGAACCAGTTAATAAATCTGCATTGCTCATCTTGAGCAGTGCAAGACAGTATATTCCTGGGGTACAGTGCTGGGAGCTGGAGGCATTTGGCTCAGGTGCCTTTCCCTGTGTAATTCACGAGTGGGTCTGGCAGCATTCATGCAATCTAGCTAGGTGTGGGGGTCTCCACTTGCGGTTGCGCTGAGTGGTAACAGCACCTGGAGGGGTTTGCTGCTGGTCATTAGCAAGGCATTGTGAGAGACAGCCCAGGCTGGGGAGACTTAAGGGGGCACAGCGGTCCCACGGTCACAGGCTGCACCCCAGGGAATCCCGTCACACAGACAATCTGGATTTCCATCTTAATATGTTTTTGAGTTATGTGAGTGCAAACTTTCTGATAGGAGCACACAGGAAAAAAAGTATTTTTATATGAATAGATCTGAAGACGTGCCTTCAATGTTATCTAAAGACCAGACATTTTTGACAATGATCCTTAAATATTTCAAAAGTCTTGATAGGGGAAATAAAAACTGAACTGGAAGTTAAAAAACACTTAATAACTTCTTCCATTCAAAAACAAATGCACCAGGAAGGTAGCATGATTTAAAGCCTCCTTATAGATTTAAAGCCTCCTTACCATGATTTAAAGCCTCCTTATAGAAAAATAATATGATTCTTCTCTGAATTTCAGTAATGAATGGCTACTGCAGAAGCTTCCTTTGTCATTCCATTTTCTTCCTGGCTACTTACACAGGTCTGATCATCTCCACTATATCAAGATTAGTAAGAAATCTGGAAGCAGAGTGCATACGCTCAGGGGCATAGTTCAGGGCAACTACACCTGTATTCCCCTTCTCTGGTGTGCCAAGGGCACCCATTTTTAGGCTCCTGGCTGTCAGACTTTACCTCTCTTGGGCAGAGACCTGCATCTCTCTCCCTCCTGAACAAGGTTTATCCTAGCTGCATAGTTCCTTGTCCGCACTATGATATCCCCTGCAATCCAGATTGCCTGTGCTTTGCTTTCTCTCCAGAGCTTATAAACAGTGTAATTGCCTGCAGTTACGAGTGACCACAGAGCTCTTTTCAAGCAAGCACATTTATTCTTAAGGTGAAAGCATTAAAGAGAAAACACAAAACCAATAAAATAACTTACATGCATGCTAAAAAGCTTGCCAGATATCACCCCAACTCCATCCTTGTGCTCTGGTAGGTTTCAGTCCTTCAAATCCCAAAATTGGGTTTTTCCTGTGGTTATAAGGTAATAATTGCCTCAGATTCAGAACAACTACCATGAACAGTTCAGCCTTTCCTTTATACAGTGTGGGCCTCTGATCTTGGCCTCATGTAACCGGGGATCAGAAGGCAATGGCCCACTCCTCAGGACGTAGCTTCAAAAGGCTGAGTTTTTAAGTAACCAGAGGTGGGGAATTTGGAACAAAAACATTGAAGTGGAGTTCCTGTGGAATATCTAGGAGGAGGTGAATGCAAAGTCCCTTTTTGTCTGGCACATTGTTCAGTATAATCCTTCAAATCCCAAGTCTCACATCTGTCACATCCCCCTCTATACAATCCCAGCCCACAATGATACATAAACCATTCATTTAGCACAATGGACCTCAGAAATACTTAAATTTAATTCAGTCAGGTTTCCCAAGGATATGGCAGGAAATTGATACAGCTGTCACACATATACTCAAGGTCATTGCTTGATTTTACACATGAAAACACTCCTGAAGGTCATTTTGTTCAATGAAAATAGGAGCAGAAGAGAAGATGCTGTTTAAAAAGATATTTATTGATGATTAGATGCCTACAGGAGGGCTCCTGGATTTCTTGTTGATGCTAAGCTCTCACATAGCAACATCCAAGAGTAATGCTTTCTACCACCATCTATGGTTGATTAGCAGATTTCTTCCCATCCTGGCAGATAATGAAAAGACCTTAGTTATGCATGCCTCTGTCACCTTCTGTCTGGACTACAGTAATGCAATGCAATATATAGGAATGCTTGAAGCCATCAACCCTTAGGAACTCCAAAAATACAGAACACTGCAACATGCCTCCTCAGGAACTACTACCACAAGCACATCAAATCTGACTTTCACTCTTTACACCTATAAAAGTTCATGGTCTTGATCCTTATTTTCAAGGTGTGCAATGGCCTAGGCCCAATTAACTAACACTGCAGGATGAGGATCGTGGTTGACAACACCGCTCCTAAGGCACCACTCCTACCACAAGCTCATTTGTGCAGGAGACAGAGCTTTCTCAGGGGCCAGTCCAAGCCTGTTTAACCAAATTCTGCCAGAACTAAGGACCATCAAATCTCACCATATTCTGCTTTTTGACTTGACTTCTGTAATATAAACATAGAGCAACATGTACGGGGGGCGGGGGTGGAGGGAGGAGGACAACCAAAAAACCACTCCACTGCAAACACAAGAACCAATACAGAATAGAACAGAACTGAGACCTATAATTAAGCCAGAAATATTTGCCACTGAGGTCTGAATAGCTCAGGGGTCTAAGCCTCTAGCAGTGTACAGCACAGGTCAGCAGTGACGAGAAGTTGTGACCATTAGATAAGTTTATAAGTTGGCTTATTTTAAATGAATGTATGGTCTCAGGCCAGATGCTTGTGGACATGTATCCTCCTGACAAATTTACATTGGCACCCTTTTTGGCATGCTCAGCAGAAATTTCAAGCTTGAAATTTCACTACTTGAAAATGTTACAAAAGGCAGATAAAAAAAGCCAATATACAATTATTAGAAATGCTTTAGGAGCTATATGTTGGGGTCATAAAACTAAACATATTGGGCTTGATTCTCTACTCTATCCAAGATCTGCTCAGAAGCGGTGGAGAAGGGAGTCGCAGGAAGCTGGTTGCAGCTTCTTGATCAGTAGCTTCCTGACTTTGGCACAAGAGATGCACAGGAGCAGCTCTAACTTACCCTATTAGCATAAGATCCTGCCAGTGAAGGACTGGGCATAGCTCCCTCCCCGCTGCAATTTGATCCTGAAGTATGCCCATCACTCCATGCCCCAGACCAGAGAACCAGGCCCATTATTTCAAGAAATTCACAGGGCCACAGTAAATACTTTGAGGCAGGGTATGTGTCCTATTCTGCTCCACTTTTGCCATTCAGGCAGCACACAGGGAGTGAAAATCTTCTTCTAATCCCTTGCTGACTGTGTGTGGAGGGGCGTGGAGCTGGCGGTCAACTCTTTTGCCTTCCTCCCTCCAGACTAGGGTGCCTGTTGATAGTGGGAAGGAGAGTTGCTCAAGCATATTGCCAGTCATCCCTAGCTGGCATATGGTCCCTCAAGGGGTCCTTGCAAGTTAGTGCATCCCATAGGCTGCTCTAATGTGGGTCAAGGCAGAGAATGAGGGAGCTGTAACTGGTTGCTGGCTCTCAGCTGTACCCAGGGCCGGCTCAAGCATTTTAGCTGCCCCAAGCACCCAAAAAAAAAAAAAAAAAAAAGGCGATCGTGATCGGCGGCAGCTCTACCGACGCTTCCTTCTACAGCGGCAAATCCTTCGCTCGGAGAGGGAGTGACGGCCCCGCCGCCAAATGGCCGGATGTGCCACCCTCCTCTTCGCTGGCTGCCCCAGGTACCTGCTTGCTACGCTGGTGCCTGGAGCCGGCCCTGGCTGTACCTCTTTCCCCTCTTCTGTGCTGCCCTGTGTGGCTATGTGGTGGAGGGGACCCAGTCTTTGCTCGGAGCTGCCCTAAGCGCAGACGGATGCAATCAAATTCCAGTCATGCTCTCCCTGAGGAGAGGTAAGCAGATCATGGAGCAGCCAGTGCTACTCTCTCCTTCGTTTCCTGAGATGCAGCAGGCAGCCAGCGGGAGACAGCTGTGGCAGGGATGAGACAGTACTGCTCAGAGTGAACCTGGCTCACATCAGACCTGCCCCTGGGACTGGGGGCAAGTGGCAGTGTCCCCTCTCCCCTTGCTGTAGTGACAGGACTGATTTAAAGCTGCAGGGAACACACTCTAAGTTAATAATCAAACACATTGTCTTTTTAACACAGCCACCTTCAAAGGCCACCATTTATTTCCTCAAAGGCCACATGGGGCCCACAGGCTACAGGTCGGACTCCACTGGACTGGATTGGTATAATGGCTCTATGGATATTTTATATTATATTGTTATAACTATCGTGGGGTTAAATAAAGAAAATCAAAACTCTCAGTAAGGCTCTAGGCCTTTCAATAGTCTGCGTTTCTTAAAGAAAAGCTCAAGGGAAGGAGATGAAAGCCAGCAGTTGTTCAGGTTTGCTCCTCTTTGAGGATAAATTTAAGAAAGAGATCACCTGTTTAGACATATCTCTATGTGTTTGTTACAGTGCATGCTTAGCATGGGTTCTATCATAATTTTATCTGCTGGCCTGAATCTCTATCTTATACCAGCGTGGAACTTTCAAGGTTAGACATTATTTAGATCGTGGGCTTAGGATCTACATTAAACAATCAAAAGCAGCTTTTTTGCTGGTTAATGGGGAAAAATGAATGCTCTAATCAGCAATTAGGGTCATTAAAGGCTTAATATCTGCTTAGGCTGAGCATCCAGTTTGAAGATACATACATATGTGCTTATTGTCTTTGTGTGCGTTGATAGAGTAGTTCCTATAATAATAATACAGCATGTGCTTAGTGACAAATATACTTCTAATTTTAACGAATAGACCAGGAAACAAAAGCATGCACTGATTATTTGAGTTGAAGAAAACATCCCAAGCAACTGCAGTATTGTTACATAATCAACTTTTAGACAGTAAAAATTATCAGAAATAGAACGACTGGAACATTATATTGCAAACATTATTACACTGACAGGAAAGTGCCTGACAGCTGATATGCAAAGTCAGCAAAGTTGTGCAAACATTAAAAAATAAAATAAAAAACCCATCTGCAATTTTCTGAGCACCGTATTAACATTAACAACCTAGAGAGCAAAGTTAAATACTGCAGCAGCATTCACTGCAAACAGTTTGAAAGCACTTTTAAAATGCTGTAAGTTCCTTGTAGCACAGTTATGTAGGCTAAGTGGAGAGAGTGAGTCATAATAATGAACACATATTTCTGGCATATATTCTGGAACTGATTGCAACCACCATTTTCTGAGTTGGATGATGGCTGCATAAATGTCTTTTTAATCCTATAAAAATGTTATGCCGTATAAAAATTATCTCTGACATTTACAATTCTTTTGTTTTTATTTCTGATGGAGTGTTCAGTAACTACATTGCTTGCAGATTAAAATTTTCAGTCCCTACATAAACTTATTTTAAAGTTTGGCTGTGTTCATTGCTTTGTCAGGAAGAGTATCTCTACCTCAGCATTTTAACTATAATTAATCATGACACTCACCTTGATTGCTGCCAAGTTTATATTCCCTAAGAGATGGAACAAAACACACAATCTGTGAATTATTTATACTTCCATATGGAGGCTTATTGTTAATACATTCTCAGTAATTCTTAAATGTTGGATCTTAATGAGAAAATGTAGATCATTGGTACATCTAGTTTAAAATAGAAACAGAAAACAAGTATCCAACAAGATGAAAGAGTTATTGTTCTACAAAAAAAAAAAAAAAACAATAAGGAAACCTTTCTTCCAGGCAAAATTGCACTGACAGCTTTAAAAATGTATCTGTATATGAAACTGGACACACTTCTCTGCTCTATTATCTTTTTCCAAATAGTGACATGCTGCCAAGATTTTAACAAGGGCCTCCCACAAAAAAAAGGCTCCACTGGTGTATTATATTCCCCACATGCCCAGGCAACCTATGCTCCTACGTGGTGACTTAAAGCGGTAAGGGAACTGAGCTGTTTGTTTTCCCATTTAAAGAAAAAGGTTTTCCTGTAATCAAGGAGGGAAATAGCACCACTTGGCAAGCAAACTTATTCGTGCACTGGCTGGATGTGTTTGTATTCTATCCCTGAAAAAATATACTAGAGCAGATTGTATTTAATAGCTCGTTTGGCTTCATTTTATGTAATCTGTAGAGAAACAAGGGTAAAGACCTTGTAGGTATTATGAGGCATCCTCCCCCAGGTACTTATTCAAAAATATCTAATGTTGGGTTTGATCAAGGACAGGTCATTTTTGGCGAGATGGTTCAGCAGTAAACAGAGAGAAGTAAACTCCATCAGATGCAGGGAAATCATCCTGAGCCTTCCTTTCAGTTCTAAAAAGGTCCATGAAACTTCCCTGCAGTAAATCGCTGCTTCAGCTTGCATTGATTAGACTGACACTGTCACCTTTACTCAGTCTCTCTCATTTGTATTTTATTGTCATTGTTTCTAGTTAGATACTTGACACCCAATTAAGGGAACAGGGAAAAAAAATCACATGAATTGTGTGACTAACCAATGCAGCATGAAATAAGAATAGAAAGACTGGAAGCTTTTTGACACAGGGACTCTCATATATTCTCCATGCAGTGCCCAGTACCATGTGATGCAGCTTTATGTCTAATTTAGATGACATCTACTGATCACCGTGTCTGGTTTCTTATCAAGTGCTTCTCCACCCTACATCTGAAATGTTATATTACTCTGAAATATACTCTGACCTTTCCTGGCTTTCTCCACATCTGTGGATCATCTTCTTGAATCAGAATAACTGTTGCTTTAGAGAGCCCTAGCAGTGGCTTCTGAGGGCTTCCTCTGCATTAGAACACAGAGGGGTGGGACATGGTTGGTGTATTTACACAACACTGATCCCTTTCAAATCTTCCTCTCTCCTATGTATTGGAAGGATGAGAGGACCATGGAACCTACTCTGTACCTTGATCTTGCTCTCTTTATTCTGATACCCTTTATTGATGTTGAATTGCAAGTGGTCACATTCATTCCAACAGGCCCACTCGTGAAGTAAAGTTCTATTCACCATGGGTAAGAATATCACAATCTGGCCCTTAGGCTGGAGCAGCAGCGCTATTCCAGATCCACAAGATAAAGGGTAAGAATTCCTTCCTCCTTTGCTCTCTGCACCTAACCAGCCTGACCAAATTGGACCTGAGAAGGCGACTTACTCCTGTATAATACAGAACTTTTAGCAGCTCTCAGATATTCTTTTGTTCTATAATTCATACAAGTGTAGTTACCTGTTTTCTATCCACAGTACATGATAAAGTATAGGAACTGAAATAGTAACTATTTATAGATGCACATAAAAACTGGCAATATAATGCAAGTGCAATTTTAGTATGAATCAACTGCAAAGCTAAATGAATATGTCTAAGAACTCCATTTTAATAGTGCTTTTAATCTTCTGGCTTTAATTATACATGGTTTTATTCAAATCTGATTTCTGTATTTTACTAATTTTGTAGTTATGCACTATTATTGGTTGTAAAGCTTCTGACATCCCAAGATGAGTAAAAAAATGCAGATGATGACAGAAGCATGAAAATCAAAGAAATGCAAAAGCTCTGTCTTCCTGTTGAATTACTAAAGAGGTAGACAAGCAGTTATAGCTGAGGGAACTTATTAATTAATAAAACAACTACACTAATATTATGGAATGAACCAAACCCACAAAGCTATGGTAATGCTAGAAAATCCTATAGTAATAGAACTGGTAACTCACTGCTTGTGTAGGACTAATCTCATAATACAGTACATTTAAAGGAATTGTGAGCTTTGGTGTAACTTCACTGACTTCATTAGAGTTACAGCAGAGGTGAATGTAGCCCTCAAGTTTTACTTTACCATTACATACTGGAGTTTCCACTCTGACTGACTGTATATGTTACAGAACTATTATTTTTTAAACATCAGAGCTGTTTTATACAGTGTATGGCAGAATACAGCTCACCTTGCTCATACAAGAAGTCTTAGGAGAGCCACTGAGACAACCCACCATGAACAAAGTGAACAGTGTTTGGACCTTAATACTATTATGTATCGCTGCTGTGCTAGGCAGTCAAGTTGATGTTGTGAGGAAGGCTGGGATTTCCACATTTCTATGTATCCTGCAGTGTCACAATTAAGACTGATATTTTTTTATTTACAACCAGCTCTCTCTCTCTCCACAAGGATGGCATAACCCTTCTTCGGTTTGCTGCTGCACTCTCTGCTCCCCTTTGTATTTGCTGTTAGTTCTTTTCCTCTTGATCTAACAATAGGACCTAGTCCTGAAAACCCTTCCAAGCATGAGTAAAAGTTTGCAGGACTTGGCCCTTTAGACTGCAAACTCCTTGAGACAGGGACATTGTTTACTGATTTTTGTCCGCATGTGGGTACATATGTATGGTACTAATTACATAATAATAAAGCTAATACTTTCCAATGTATATTTAAGAACAAATGTTTTTTTTAGGAATGTACCAGGACTTAATCATACCAGAGAATTAGAAATCTCTAGTCCCTCCTATCCTTGATTGCCCAGGAAACAGTACACCACATGTCAGCACAATCTTTCACTTTTTTCTGTCATTTATTTCTTATTCGGACCTTTTTTCTTCACATTTAAAATTGTATGTTAAAAAGAGAAAGGCATTGAAGGATAACTATGAGTAGACGAGGCCAGGTGACTAAAAGAACAACCGCCATGTGCAAGAAGGAATCATTCTTCTTCTCTGACACTGTCACAAAAGAAACAGGTGCTACCGATAACATTTTTAAAGAAAAGATTTACTAAACTATCTAATCCATCCCCCTGCCAGTGCAGGAGTGTCCCCTCTCATACATTTTCTAGTGCCTTCCACAATCTAGTTCTAAATGTCTCAAGTGAGGAGGTTTCTGCCACTTCTCTGAGGAGACAATTCTACAGTTCAGTAGATTTCACTGTCGTTGGGAATTTTTTTCCTGTTATTCATCTTCAATTCCTCTCTTCTTAATTTCATACTATTACTCCTAGTTATATTCCTGCGCTGCCCTGAATAATTCTCCTCAATCCTTAACGATGATGCCCTTTAAATAGTTGTAGATTGTTACCCCTTTCTGCCCCCTCTTAAGCTTTTCCCATAAATCAGTGTCCCTAGTCTACAAGTTTCTGCTATGGAGGCTCCCGGCGCTGAAAGTAGTAGTGCTGGTGTGATCTCTCTCACCCATTACATTAAGCATTATAGAGCAGTGATTTATTTGAAGAGGGAAGCCAGGTAAATTTTCTGTCTAGACTAATGTAATTGTTTCCTGGTTCTAAATGTTCAATGATTTTATAGTTAGTCACTCTCTCTCTCCTGCCTCCACATGCACAACCTCCCCCCCTCCCTCCCCCAAATATCCAGCTCCACCAAAGTCAATGGGAGTCTTTTCATTGACTTAAACTGATGTTGGATCAGGCCCATAATCCCTGATTCAGGAAGGCAATGTGTGCGTGAGAGATAGAGAGAGCGAAATGCACATATCAGAGAGCTATAATAACTATATTCCAAGGTAAAGTAAAATTAATTTATATCATAAAGCTAACAGGGTTTCAAGGATTCACTGTCACTAAGGACAAACTGTACTATACCATAGTGGGATGGCAGAACTTCATAGTCCTAGCTATCCTGTTTCGTTATTATTTTTCAAAAGCCATGTGATAACTTGTGCAACCATTCGGGACCAGATTTTTTATAAAGCAAGGCCTGTTTGCATTTTATGCCCACTTTTGGGTGGGCATTTACAGTATTTGCATACACAAATTGGGCACATAGATTGATATATGGGGCTGTTTGCATGTGCAGCCATGGCAACTGTATTCTCAAAAGTAGAGGGACAAATGTGCTGCATGAACATTAGGTCTGATCGTAAAAATCTGGACCCTGAAAGCACAACTTTTTTGACAACATCATATATTTGTAATTGGTTTGTATTCAGAGACAATTTTGGCCTAGTTCATGTCTTTGGAATTCCTGTGACAGTGTAAAGATAAGTACTTAAATGACTGAACTGCATGACCTATAATTACTCTAGGTATATTTAATTTAATTATAGATGAGTCATATAAACCCTAGTTAACCTTTCAGATGCTTTTTAGTTCTGTACATCAGCCTTCACTAGGGGTCCAATCCTACAAGATGCTGAGCACGTTCAACTTCATCTGGAGTGAATGGGAGTTGAGGCCACTCAACACCTTGTAGGAAGCACTCAGCATTTTTCAGGATCTGGACCATAAAGGACGAATGATTAAAAACGATAAGAAGCTCTGGCATCCTTAAACTTATTTCTAGCTACACCAAAGTGTTGAAGTATTTTTTTTTCCCAGCGTAGCTTTTTCCTTTAAGTTGAGTGAAAATCAATTTGTGATACTGGCATTAAGATGAGAGGGCTTTCTCCTAACGATGTATTCTCAGATATCTTCTTGTTCCCTTCTTGCATTGCATAACCTTAGAAACAGCATTACTGCAGCAAATGCCAAGCAACAAAGAGAAACAAGAAATACCAATCAAGGCCAGTACAAACTAGACCGTTTTTTTTGTGCACACAGAACCCTGGCAGTACGATATAGCAAATAGAGCATTGGAGTGGGAATCAAGAGACCTGGGTTCTAGTTTTAGCTTGGCCACCGACCAGCTGTGATCTTATGCAAATCACTTCACCTCTTTGTGCCTCTGTTTCCTCTCTCACCCTTTGTCTTGTATATTTAGATATTAAGACTTCTGGGGCAGGGATTGTCTCCTTATGCCTACCAGAGTGGGGCCCAAATCTCACTTTCACCCTCTAGGCACAACTATAGTACTAGTACTACTGAATAATAATAACAAACTTATCATGGCAAGAGTTTTCATATCAAAAGCACATTAAAATAAAACTTTTCAAATTTATTATATTTTAAATCTAATATTCATCAAAATTACCCTTGGCCCAAGTCTGACCAAGAATTAAAAGCATAAGACTGAATTTTGAAAATAAAGCAGTTTTTGAATTCTAGCTTTCATAAACCAGTATTCAGAAAGATAACATTTTGCTGTCCTGTAATTCAAAATTATTTCTGGCAATTTCCCTAGATATTCCAAAGTAAAATAAAATAAAATGTTGTGGTCTAAAACTCAACAAAATCATTTTCAGGCCAACTAGAGAAAGCTAGACTATTACAATTAAATATAACTTTAGTTACAAACTATGGAGAAACTACCCACATCAGCAGCATAATAAGGCACTTTCAATAAATTATTCTTCCATATTAGAATATCCAACCTGTTATGAAAAAGCAGCACACTCTCTTTTCAACTACAATTTGACTGACAAGATGAGCTGAGGCTGGGTAGATGCAATCCAACTCTTCAAGTGGATAATGTTTAGATGAAACAAATATGTCTCTGAATTTTTAGTTCATATGTATGTGGAAAGAAAGAACATAATTCATGCATCTGGACTCCAGACCAGCACAGTGACTGAGTAATTTTACACTCATCGGTCATTCCACTGAATTCACTGGCGGGTGCTAATGTGCTTGAAGTTATTTGCATAAGTGTTTTGAAGGATCAGTGTCTTGGTTTATACATCCATTGTTTTTCTGAGGAAACTTGTATATATTATGAATCCTCTTCCACACTTGGGGAGTAATGTTGTACCCCATGAGGATATATGTTGCAATAACTCATAAACTAGTCACCCTCCAACTATGCTGTTTTAGGACATTGTCACCTAGGCACATGTACACAATTCATTGAAAAAAAAATCAGTTTAGCATAAAAAGTATTTTTTCTGTATGAAAAGGTATGTGGGGGAACAAATGTATCTCAAATGTGTTGCACTGTTATCCTGTATTTATAGTAGTTCTATGTACATGGTTGCTTTTAGTGAGAGTATCTTGTGTTGTAATAGAAGTAACTACATCTCCCGCGCTAAGAAAGCTTGTTTTTATTTTATGTAAATGTAATTTGCATATGCTAATTGAGAATGTATTTGTGGTGCAATGTTGTACCCCACGAGGATATGTGTTGCAATAATTCAGGAACTAATGGACGTCCAGCTATGCTATTTTAGGACATCACATATGCTAATTGATAATGCACTGCAGTGACAGTGGTTATTGCATACAATCACCCTAAAGTAGAAGGTACTACAGGGATGTGTGAAAACTGTGTATAGGCTCACACTGAATAAGACTCCTGCTAGTTCTTTCAATTTGCTAGTTACATAAAGATTTTTGACCTAAAATATTAAAGAATTGTTCTTAGTTTCTGAATGCATTTATGAGACAAAAGTTCCCCATGATAAAGTTAATGTAACCTTTTTCTTGACATTGAATGAAGGTAAATCAGTTGCAGTAAAGAAACTGAATTTTCATCTTTGCTTCCATATGCACCTTCACAGGGCCAGTAACATTTACATGTTAGTTTACCAGGATTCACGTCTTTTCATACCAGCCCTAAATATGCATTGTCTGGTTCTGAAAGTGGATACATATAAGTAGACCACTAGACAGATTGATGAGCATGACTGGGGCCTTAGATTTAGGTAATAGTTTATCTCTAACAATGTCTGTGTTGAAATGGCTTCCAATGAGTCATTTTGACTATGAAATTGAAATAAATTATAGATTTCAAATGCTATTGTTAACTCTACAGAAATATTTTGCTTTTATATCACAAAAAATCAAGAAAAGTTAAATACAAAACTGTAGTAATGAAGAGTTATAATTTTTACATCAACTATATTGTAATTAGGTGGCACTAATATGCTTTCACAAATCTCATTCCATCGGAGTTGTACCTGTATATTTGAAAGCAAAATTTGGAACATTCTGTATATTAACACATTTAAATCATGATCACATATAGTAATGCAATTTACTATTTACCGTGTCCCTGGGCCTGCAAATACTCATGTACCTACTTAGCTTTACACACTGCAAGTAGTCCCATCAAAACCAAGTGGGCTAATCACATGTATAAAGTTAAGCATAGGCGTTTTTGTAGGATCGGGGTTGTGTTTGCAAGGGGAGTAAGTTACAGCTGATTTGAAAACCATGTTGATACTGATCTCAGTTACCCCACTGTAAAACCAAAGTTACTCTATTGACTTCAGTGGCATTACTCTGGATTTACACAAGGGTAAATAAGATCAGAGTCTGGCCCCATGTAACCAAATTCTACCATCACACAGGCATAAATCTGAAGTAACTACATGGGGTAATTCAGAATATAACACCTGAACTATAACTGGAGTTTTATTTGTAATTGCCTTATTGCATTTCAAGTGCAATCTGTTTTATTGCTTTCAGACCTTTGAAGAATGCATCTGTTATGGTCCATCATTTCTACTTTCTTACTGCAGATGTCTTCCAAATGCACAAATCTGACCTAGAGATTGGGTTGGGTTAATGATACAGGCACTCTATAGTTCAACCATATATTGATGTTTGGGCAACCAATGCAAGTGACAAGAATACTATTCCTCAGTTATCTAGTAATATATTAAACCTTACTCTACCATAGATTAATCAAACTTGTTGGTGAATACATCAGAGGTTTTTAGTGGAGAATAAACTAGATAAAAATGCAACACCTGGCATTCCTTCGGTTTTACAGAGAAGACAAACTTATAAATACAACTACATACAGAGAAGCAAATGCCCATATCTTCAAAGTTGGAGAATAATCAAAGTTCCCACTCTGATTTCTACAGAATGGCTTTTGGAGCACAACAAATGCAGCATGTTGTAATTAATTCAATAGAAAAGAAAAGTTGAATTTTAGAATCCGTTTTATTTTCCCCTGTTTTATGCTTCAACCTACCAGAAAATTGAAATCTCTATCTTTGGAAGTGCAGTGGCAGTCTTCCAACTTTATCTTAATGAAGAAGGAATTGTTTTTGACAGAATCCTGGGTTCCAAGTATCCTGAAATCCTCCAATTCATTTACAGTGGGATGAAGGGGGTACAGGGAGAGAGCTGAAACATACAAGTGTAATTCAAAAAGAATGTATAAACGTATTCTATGGAGTAGGAGACATGAGTATTTTATGGTGTAGAAATAACTTCAATCACCCTTCCCTAAATTTAATGCTTGAAAATTCACCATTTTATTTTTAACCAACACTTTCAAAAGCATAATAAATGAATGTCACCAGTTTTGAAACTTAAATGAGATCTAGAGGAAGATGAAGTTCTGAATGCTTTTAAAGGAGACCTAAGAGCAGAATTTATATTATATAACAGGAATTATATCTTGCCTTGATGTAAAATGTATAATATTTATATTTCTCAACAAATAATAGGGCCTTACACAAGCAAAACTCTCATTGAAATTCACCTCCTCTGCACAAATCTTGGCTACTTAATTACTACAGCAATTGCTACTCAGGCTTTGTGCAGGATATTACGTGGGCTTTATATTAATTTATCTATTATTTCTATGGTGCAATATATGTGTATAGTGCTTTACAAAACCAGTAGTAATGCCATCCATGCTCAGAACAGGTTACCATCTAGATTAAGGCAACAACAACAGAAAGAGGAGATAGCCTCAGGGATGGAGGAAAAGATTGACAACAATAAGACCACTGTGCACTTAGATCAATGATCACATGTATCAGAGTTAAGGCCCCTATTCCATAACGTACTTAAGTACAAACCTAACTTTAAGCAAATTAGTAGTTTTATTGAATTAAGGACCTTCTTGAATTGTGGCCCAAACAGGGAAGGGGGTGGGGGGAGCATTATTTCTAGAAGATTGTGCGTAGTAAGCTCCTTGATGAAGTGTAAAAGGAAAAGATGAAGGCATAATATATAAAGTCATCAAGTGATTTCCAGACACAGGAGACTGTGGGAGAAATGATTAAGCAGGTCAGATGAAGGAGCTATAATGGATGGAATTCACCATCACAACTTCCAGGTACTCTAACCCACGAACTGGCAGAACGTCTTCTTACACTTTACACACACTTTTGTGGAATGGTAAAGCCACCAACTCCTGTTGCCCCCTTCTGTGTCATATTCCAAAATCTACAGTACCCACCAACTTGGTCAGGGTTGGTGAAAACTCCAGTTAAGGTGTTTGTAATGGATGTAGAAGTTCAATGCATAGCCAATCCACCCACGACCTCTAGTCAATCCACTGTAGGGCATAAGTGGCATGGAAGGACTTGTAGAGACCCTTGCACAATAGGTAAATTTCACCTGTATTGAGATACTTACAGCAATATAAGAACAGCTGTGGAGAGTTAAGAACAGAACAATAATGGAGGACTGAATTTATTGTACCAGCTGGATATATGAGTAAAGATGCTGGCAGTAATCTTTTATGGGTCAAATCATGCAGTCCTTATTAGGGTGCTCTGAGGACAACAGGATTTGGTCCTATAAATGTAACAACAAATATATAAGCAGGTATGGTTTGGACTACACAGCTCAAAAAAAAAAAAGTAAGAAAGAAAAATAGATCCTAACCTTGGATATTTGAACATTATTTTAACATTCCTCGCCACAATACACTACCACATAATTAGTTAGCCCCTCTCCTGGCACAAGCCTCTAATTAGTTAGGCCTAACTGTGTCTTTATTTTTGTCAACAGCTAACAGCAGTGCTGGAAAAACCTTCTGGAGCAAAGGACAACAGCTCAAGTCACGCACCAGCTCTTCCATGTAGAGGTTTTTTTGGGTTTTTTTTTTGGCCATCTGGAACTGCCCACAAGACAGGAATGGCTGGCTGGGAAAGAAATGAGGTCAGAACATCTGCAAATGTGCTAATGCAGCTTATCTCCCAAGTAGCCTCAGTCTACCAGCACTGCTCCTATGGCACTCTGACCAAGTTTACAGCTTCCCTTCTGTCTGCTAGGGACCACACCCTGTCTGGAATGCTATACAGTACACTGTGACATCTAGTGGCTGAATAATATGATGCAACTGAACATTTTACACCCCACCTGCATTGCAGCTGCTTCTAGGGTCCTCTGGATCTTGCTTGGAGAATTAAACCTTTCTTATCTTTGCATACAAAGTTCCTACTTGGAGATTTTTGTACTTGTGAAATGGTTTAGGTCAAAATAAATATTTTTCTTCAATAAAACTTCTGATTACTAGTGTAAGGTATTTAGGCATCATGGATCCAATCCATCTCCCACTGAAGTCAAGAAAAAATCCAATTCACTCCAGTAGGAGTAGAATGAACCAAATACTCATTAGTAGGGTTGGGTTAATCACTAAGAAAAATTATATAAAATAAATTCCAGGTTCAGAATTACTCATGAAATCCGAGTCTACCTGTGCAATCCCAGTGAACTCTCCTTTATGGTTCTGATTTTCCCCAAACAGCTCATTTAAAAAAAAAAAAAAAGTGTTCCCTACCTAGACACATGAACCTTTGGTTAGAACTCTCTTGTCATATACTCACTTTAAGGATGATCCTATTCTATAGTATTTTGGTGAGATTCAAGTTTAGTAGAGTTAGGTAAAAGATCATTTTTAGGGATATTTTTGTTCCTTCTCCATCTGTGGTCAAAATAGTTGATTTTCTTTCAGCAGAAAATGTGTATAACATATGTAGACTGAATTTCCCCTAAAATATATGCATGTATACATATTTTAGATATGTATATTTTAGATGCAGAAACCAAAAAGCAAGATACCAGGGAATGAAGGTCTTGTGCAAACTATGCAAGAACAATGCAGAATATTTCAAGTTACCTGTATAAGCATTTGTAACTCCGAAAGACTGGAGCAGAGCCTTTAATGTTGTTTTAATAATTTTGTGTCTATTTTATTCTTGATAAATGTCTACTTTTGATTAAACTAAGACAATAGAAACACTGTTATAAAGTTGAATATAACATTCAGATCTGCCAATAATGCAGAAAAAGTAAGTTATATAAAGGCTATTAACATAAATAGCAATTATGACAGTGATTGTCATTACTTACAAATCCTTTCAAATCACTTGACAGATTGTCATGAAAAAAGGTTTATGTAAATATATTAAAAGTTTATGCAAATTGTTTTACTATAAGACAGATATAAGACTATGGCATCTCCAGCCCAAAGGCACTTACAGTGAAAATCAGAGAAAATGTGTTTTGCTTCAACATATTTATGGTAAAAATAAACCAAACAGTTTTATTGTAGTGATTGGAAGAGGTTCTTGACTCACACAAAGTGAGCAATTAATCTAGTAAAGTATTGTGTAGGCTGTGAAGGCGTTTACTTTGGATGTGAACATGGACACGTTTTGACTTGAGATCAGGAATTGTTCAGAATGCCTAAAATTGAAGTATTTAATGAGGGAAAATTGAAGAAGGGTGCTATGTTGTACTCCTTGACTGTGTTTTTCTTTAAGTCTTTTGATTACTTGCAAATTTTGATCAGGCAAATACTCGACAGACGTTCTACCCACCGCCAAATTACCTCTGCATCTGCCTCACAGATTTAGAGTAAAAGATGCAACAAGTATTTCAACTATAACATTCACATTAGAGCTGCTACAAGTGAAAGTGTTGTCTATTTACCAGTACTGCCGCATTTCTTTATGTTGCCAAGACAAATTTACCCAAAGGGGCAAATCCTGATCTTCTTTCCCCCACCATGTATCTTTGGCAAAAAATGGCAGAGAAGAGCCAGCCAGAGCCTCGAGCCAGTAGGGACCAGAAGCAGCCAAAAGAGAGAGCTTAAGGTGGAGTTTAAGTCATTCAAGGGCTAGCAAACAGAACAAAGCAGATTACTTTAGTAAATAAACAAAAGCCGCAGACTGAGCATAACACACTAGATAGGTAGGGATACAAATTAACAAATTCTCACCCTGATTGATAAACAGGCTGGCAGATTCTTAAGGCACAAGTTGCCTTGGCTTTCCCAGGTTTTCTTACACAGGCTAAAGGTCTAAGCCTGGGATCATCACTTCTCACAGTTCAGTCTTTGTTCCTCAGGTGTTTTCAGGTGTGTTGTTGTCATTGTCCCTCTTTTATATCTTCCCCCCACTTGCTGGAAAGGTTTTTTTTGCTGTGAGCTGGGTCAAAGAGTTCCCCTTGTGTAGAGCTATCTCTGAGAGGTTTTGCACACAGTCCCTGGGACAATCCTTATGCTTGTGTGCATTTCTTCAATAAGCCGCTAACATTGTTTGGCCTCATCCAATGTGGTATATTTGAAATATAGAGACATGGTCAATATTCCCAGCTTGAGATACAAAAATGACACATACATACAAATTGGATAAACACATTCAGTAAATCATAACTCTTCCAATTATATCTTACATGAGCCATCTTGCATAAAGTATATCTTAGTCATACTATATTTATATCATAACCATATTTCCATGAAGAATATGGGGTGTAACATCATACCGTTCACCACCATCCAATTGTTCACTCTACTTCTGTGTTATAGCCCTTCCCCCACCCTTCCCCCATTTTATTTATTTTGAGTGTAAACTCTTAGGGGCAGGGACCTCTTCCTACTACTGTACAGTGTCTAGCACAATGGGGACCCATTCTAGGTTGGCTCTTAGGCACCACCAGACCTCCCAACAATCCCAGGTTTCACTGGACTGTCTGTCAGGAATTGGGCATGGGCAGCCAGGCTGAGTGGTCAGAACAGGTATCAGGAAACTGAACAGAGGGTCAGAACCATAGTCAGAGCCAGAAATCAGAGCTGAGAGTCAGAACCAGGTTATCTGGAGTAGGGAAGACAGGAGCCAGGCTGGGACTGAGGAAGGAGCGAGGTTGTCAAAGGGCTGGAACAAGGTGAGGAAATAGGGACCAGGAACAAAGAACCAGGTGAGGAAGCAGGACTCAGGTAGGATCTGTCTCAGCAACAAGTCAGGGACCTACCTTGTTGCACAGGCAGCTTCCAGGTGTTTCCTGTAAAGCCTTAAATAGCATTCTTGGGCCAATCATGGTGGGCTCTTCCAATCAGGGTCTCTGTGGGTGGGATATTCAGTGGTGCTTCACCCCATAAGGCTCACAGCCCATTGATCACTAGCCTCTCAGAGCTGGTGGGTAGTGGTGTGGCTGTGGGAGTTACCTAGAGATCCTCAGACACATGTTCTAGCCCTATGGATGCTAATGCTGGCCTCATTATACCTGCAAAACCCCCAGTCCTGGCTGAGGTAGCTCCTGTCGTGTGTGCCAGATTGCAACACCACTCCCTCAAATTTAGCCCAACGGCCCTGTTCCCTTCACTGTATTACCCCATTTCCCTTCTAAGACTTATTACAAAGATACCTTGCCCTTTTCCATCTGCACTTACTATTGGACAGAGTTGATCTGCAAGTGTGCTAGAGCTACAGTGAAACAGCTTCCTCAAATAGTGTTATTTGGTACTACACCTGCAGTTTTACCTTTATATCTAACATGTATGAGAACTCAATTTAACATAATATAAACTAAGATAGATTTTTCAGTGCATCTTAAGGGATTTGAATGGTATAGGAAGTGGGTGTCTAAAACTATAATTGTATACAGAAACGCTACTGCTGAGACTGTGAGCTCATTTTTTATTGACCTGATATAAACAGTAACGAAAAGAAAAGAAAAGAAAAGAAAAGAAAAGAAAAGAAAAGAAAAGAAAAGAAAAGAAAAGAAAAGAAAAGATGCTTAGCAGGTGGAGAGGAGCGAAGTGAGATTGCAAGGCAGCAAGGACGTGCACAGGAGTGGAAGAGTTTCCTGACCTGTCTACAGTATAAGGGAGTCCAGCCTTAATCTTGAGAGCAAAATGAAAGTAATTTTGTTCTTTATTCTTAAAATAGTTCAATGTTCTCCATTTCTCCCCTTCAATTCCTACTCAAATCCTACTTCATGCTGTTTTATCAACTAGGATTTCATTAATTTAAAACAATTAACATTAACTTTGTAAAAAAATAAAATTTAAAGGGTTGCAGTCACTCTGATGTGTAATGTTTATTCTTCTCACTCAGTATTGATAATGTTGAACATTCAAACATCATGAGTCAGGCCCTCAAAAGTCATGAGTGGATTCAAAATCTGGAAATTATTTTCTTTTTTATTTGCCATCTAGTTTTTGAGCCTTTAGGGATTACATTTTCCAGCTTTTCTCCACAATCAGGAGGGCTAGAAACTTAAGTTGGGGGTGGTGATTTTTTTTTAATGAATACTGAAATTCTTTCACACTCCAGGAGCTGAGGCTTTAAGAAATACATTATCTAAAACTCATGATAAGTTGAGAATCAGTGACACTGCATCATTGTCCTGTCCCCTCCCCATCTCTGCCAGCTATATTCACAATGAGCAATACCTTACTCCACAACTAAATGTAAGGTACATGCTTAGATTGTAAACTCTTTGGAGCAGGGACTGTGTTTTTGTTCTGTGTTTGTATAGCACCTAACACAATGGAGTCCTGGTCTTGGGACTGGGGTTCTGAGGTTCTATGATACTACAAACAATCAAACAAACTGTAATATTCATTGTAAAAATATCACAATGTGGCTATAGATTTTAAATTCTTCTCTGGAGGGAATCTGTCTTTATTTGTTCTGTGAAGACCCATTATCATTATACATTTTTTATTTAGTTCCAAGTTGCTGTTCTCAACTCTTTACGTTAGTAATGCACTATCAAAGAGTTTCTACTTTGTCCTAACTATTAACACTTGGGGGATTTTCTAACATGTAAATTCTAATTTGAACATCAGAAGGAAAGAAAATTTTGATATCTGCAATAAGGAGCCATCTAGTGGTTATTTGTGTAGTATGTATCTGGATAGCAAACAGGAAGCAATAAAATAAGTCTGAGACAGACTATGGCTATGTCTGCATTACAGACTACACTCGATGAGAGCTACCGCAAGTAGAAATACTGGTGTAGGCATGGTCACACGGGCAGCAGCAGTACGGCTTAACCATGCTGAGTACACATTCATGGGATTCAGGAGCGTTTGTACTCGGCACTGATTAGCCAGGTGCTACCTGTGCTACACTACTATTTATACCTGCCTCGCTGGTAGCACAGTTGTGAGTGTACTTCCCAGCTTGAGTAGATGGACACATACTAGCTCTGCTCTACCTAGCATGCTAAAAAAAGCAGCATAGCTGGGGGGTAGCACAAGTGGCGGCTCAGGCTAGCCACTTGAGTATAAACCTGCCTAGATCCAGGAGTGCTGCCAGCTAGGGCGTCGGAAGGTCCCGCCCCCGAAATGCCGCCCCCGACAGAGGCGGCGGAAGGTCCCGCCCCCAAATTACCGCTGACGACCAGGGCGGCCGGCATCCCCCAAATCTTAGTGCCCTAGGCGACCGCTTAGGTCGCCTAATGGGTTGCGCCAGCCCTGCCTAGATCCTCTGGGTATGTACTGGGGCCGTTAGCCTCAGCCACTGTGATGCTATCCCTGGCCTCACTGCTGTTTTTAGCACGCTGTCTCCAGCAGAGCTAGCACATGGTTGTTTACCCACTCTGGAAAGTGCGCTCCTAGTTGCAGCAGCTAGGTACACCCTCAGAGAGCATATGTGAGTTCCTATCCATGTGTTAAAAATCATAATATTAAATGGATAAAAGGATTTATCACCTGATCCTGACTGAGCATCCTCTGCAAACTGCTGATTGGTTTCTCTTCTCACTGCAATCAATGCGAGTTGAGAAGCCTCCCAGGAGCAGGCCTTGTATTTGCCAGCTTTATGAACACAAAGGCCGGCTTTAGTTTTGTTTTAAAAAAAAATCATGGCTCACTTCCAGCAACTGTGTTATTTATACGAATGGCAATGTGGAAATATTCTTTTGCAAAAGGCCATGAAAATGTAAGCACTGAACAACTCACATCCAGTGTGCATTATTTCTCTTTAAATCTGGCAACGTTTTGATTTAGGCTATTCCTCCCGCTAGTTCCAGTCTGACCAAATGGCAACGGCAAACAAACAATAAGCCAATAATGTCAGAAGAAAAGGCTGGCAATAATTTTAATTGTTTCTCCCCTAAGGATTAGAATGCAAATGAGGAAATGACTGAAACAACTGAAAACCTTATTTATCAGTGTCAGCACTGAAGAAAGGATTGCCTTGTGTTTCATAACACACATTATTTACTCACTGGTAAGGAACAGTATTAAGTGCAGTACAGGCTGCTTCAGCTTTAATGCCTTTGTAAATATGCAATCTGCTCTCTATGCATCCATCAGTCATGCACATCCAGCATTCTTTGGTAATAGGAATACAGTGAATTAGTCTCACTATAATGAGAATGCATACATTTTTAAAGGGGGGGGGAATTAAATGGTAAAAACAAGAGGATTAAAAACATTAAGTGTTAAGAAGTTAATTAAATTATACTTCCCAAAAGCCTTCAGGCTTCAGAGAGAATTTCACAACTGTATACCATAATGTGAGCTCTAAGGCAACCAGAGCTGTGGCAAAGATTTATTACTATCTTTTGGGGGGAGGGGGCATACAAGGCAGTGTGATGAGAGAAAACACATGGTCAGATTTTCAAACGGGCTCAGCTCTCATTTAGGCCACTTAGTTTGGTGCCTAACTGGAAGCTGAGTTCTCTTGAAAAATCTAGCCCTGAATTCTTCTGAAATTCTGGTCAATAATGCTGATAAAATATAATTAGGAAAGGTGAACTTTGAAAATAGAACTATTCCTCGGAAGTGGTGCTGTTGTACAGTACAGCATTTGGCACAAAAGTCATTTTTTTTCTCTCCTGTTTTGTTTTTTTTAGTATTTTAACTGTGGCCGATGCAGAGAAAATCTCTTTCTCTCTGTACGTTTGAATGTTGCTGTATCCCTTGTACAATATACTGTTTCCCAGGGAAGCATATTATTCAACATCTTGCTTAAAAATAGATCAGAACCACTGTCACTTCTATAAGATTCTTCCTTCAGGAGCCCAGTGCCAAAAAACTGTAATCGTCAGTGACCTCTCCACTTAAGGAGGCATTTTTAATATATATTTTTTTCCATCTTGGCATGTGAAGATCTGGAGCATGGCCTTTAGCTTATAACTTATACGTTGTGCAGTAATGCAAACTGTTTTCAGGTTATCAGAAGCAGCAGCTACAAAAGCATAAGCATGAGAGAATTGTGCTGAAGCAGAGCTTTCACATTGTGCCATGAAGCCAGTTAGTTGTAGATCCACAAGTAAAGGAAACCTATACTGGTGGGAGATATGCTTCTGTATTCAATAATGCAGAATTATACCTGGACTAGATTTTTCAAAGGAGTCTCTGGGAGTTAGGCACTCAACTCTCATTGAATTTCAGTGGAATTTGGTTGGCTAATTCCTTGGGGTTCCATCGTCTGCATAGTCAAGGTGTGGGGAATGGTGAAGACAACACATACACAGTCCTGTGTGTTTGATTAACATTGTGTAGATACACAGAGGGCTAGCCACATAAAATTTGCATAAGTATGAAGCTATCCTTAAATGTTTGCTCAATGAGGTCATAAAACATTAACCCCTTCTGATTCCTTTTCTTTACATCTACTATAATATTGTTTTTATAGAAGAATAACTGTTCTTCCAAAGTGTGTGTGTGTGTTTTTCCTAAATCAATCAAGCTACTTGTATCATCTAATAGTCATTTGTGATAATGTACAGTAACAAAATAAATAATACTGTTGCCCATGGTCCTGACACCAGGTTACCATTCTGGCACCAACATTGCCCCTCTGCTGAGTGGGAGCAAACATCTGGGAACTTGCAGGTCAGTTTCCCAGTGGAGGAAAAATCACTGACACAGAGACTGGGTATATTCTAAATATAACTTGCTTATTTTACAATATACACCAGCCATGGAACAGAGGTAGAGAAACACCACACAGAGCAATCCCTTCTCTCAGGATCTCAGCCAAACACCAATACCCAATTCCCAGGGAGCAACTCTGCCTCAAGAATTTGCTCCACTCAGAGGCAAGGGCAGAGAGCAAACAGTCATGCTGCCCACATAGCTCCCTCTCCAGAAACTGCGTCTACAAGAATCTTGCGTAACCAAAAAGTAACAACATAGCATGTCTTCCCAAGACTGAACATTTACTCACACACTCAGAAAAAGAACATGGAAGACCATTTGCCAACATCATAACAACTGCCATAACAGTAATTTGTACTTATGTAACTCATTCCCTACAAGGCTATAGAACTGCTTTATAAATATGAACAAATGTAGCCTCTCGCTGCTACTGTGAGGTAGCTATTATTATCTCCACTTACTGGAGGAAATGTATGTGTTGCAAATTGTTCAAGGGTGTAGGGAGAGTGAAAAGAAGAAGTGATAAGGAATTGGTCTGGAAAAGGAATGAAAAAATTGAACTTGATCTTCATTTTTTGTTATAGAGTGTAGGATGATTCCCCCCAATGTGTTACTAGTTATGAGTAAAACATAGTCACATTATGAAATGCAAGATAAGAAGCTGTTTTCTCCAAGAAAAGTGAAAGAGTTTGTGAACAATGCATCCATTCTGTCTTATGGCTATACTTCACCTTGCCCCCAGTGTAGTGTTTTAAACAGTTATTTGAAATGATACAACTTGCATAAGGAGCTATTTCCCCCCAGTGGCTGTGCTACTAACAGAATGAAACAGAGCTTATCTGCATACAGCAAAGGTTTCATAGACCAATAGACTTTAAGGTCAGAAGGGATTGTCATAATTATCTAGTCTGACCTCCTAAACATTGCAGGTCACAGAACCTCACCCACCCACTCTTGTGATAGACTCCTAACCTCTGGCTGAGTTACTGAAGTCCTCACATTTAAAGACTTTAAATTACAGAAAATCCACCATTTACACTAGTTTAAACTGGAAAGTGACCCATGCCCCATCCTGCAGAGGAAGGCGAAAAAACCCGAGGGTCCCTGCCAATCTGACCTGAGGAAAAATTCCTTCCTGACCATAAATATGCTGATCAGTTAGACCCTGAGCATATGGGCAAGACCCACCAGCTAGACACCTGGGAAAGAATTCTCTGTAGGAACTCAGAGCCCTTCCAATTTAGTGTCCATTCACAAGCCATTGGAAATATTTGCTGCTAGCAGTTGCAAATCAGCTACATGCCATTGTAGGCAGTCTCATCATACCATCCCCTACATAAACATATCAAGCTTAGTCTTGAAGCCCATTACATTTTTTGCCCCCACTGCTCCCCTTGGAAGGCTGTTCCAGAACTTCACTCCTCTGGTGGTTAGAAACCTTCATCTAATTTCAAGCCTAAACTTGTTGATGGCCAGTTTATAGCCATTGGTGGCTCACAGTCATCCTGTGATCAACCAGGTCTTTCTCCTTCTCTGTCACTTCCAACTGATATGTCCCAGATAATAGCAAAAAATCTTGTTGTTAGTCCCTAACTGCATGACCTTGCACTCTGCACTATTAAATTTCATCCCATTTCTATTACTCCAGTTTACAAAGTCATCCAGATCATCTTGTATGATACTCCTGTCCTCCTCCATATTGGAAAGACCTCCCAACTTTGTGTCATTCACAAACTTTATTAGCGCACATACATTTTTTTTCTAAGATCAGTAATAAAAAAAATCTTAAATAAGATTGGTCCCAAGACCAATCCCTGAGGAACTTCACTAGCAACCTCCCTCCAACCTGACAGTTCATTTTTCAGTATGACCTGTTGTAGTCTCCCCTTTAACCAGTTCCTTATCTACCTTTCAATTCTCATATTAATCCCCATCTTCACCAATTTAATAATTTCCCATGGGGAACTGTAACAAGTGCCTTACTGAAATCTAGGTAGATCAGATCTACTGCATTTCCTTTGTCTAAAAAATCAGTTACCTTCTCAAGGAGATAAGGTTGGTCTTGCATGATCTACCTTTTGTAAAATCATGTTTGTATTTTATCCCAATTATCATTCACATCTACTTTATCAAAATTTGTTCAAAGTAAGGTCAAACTAACAGGCCTGTAATTTCCTGGATCATATTTTTTTCCCTTTCTTAAATATAGGAACTATGTTAGCAATTCTCCAATCACAGGGTATGACTCTCGAATTTAGAGATTCATTAAAATCCTTGCTATTGCACTTGCAATTTCATGTTACATTTCCTTTAATAAAGGACAAGAAAGATTTGATGTTAACAGCAACTCTTATATTGTCTCTTCCTCCACTTCTGACAGAGATGTTCAGGATCAGTAAAGAAGTAGATAAACCTAAAACCTAATTAATGGCTACCGTCTGCTCTTAGATGCCCCACTGAAAATCTAGAGTATCTCCACTGAATTCAGTGGATTTACAAAAGCATCAGAGAAATCAGAGTTTGGCCTTTGTGACGGGATCCCCGGGGTGCAGCCTAGGACTGTGGGACCGCTGTGCCCCCTTAACTCTCCAGCCTGGGCTGTCTCTCACAATGCTTTTCTAGTAGACAAGCAGCAAACCCCTCCAGGCGCTGTTAGCACTCAGCACAACCTCATGTGGAGCCCCACACCCAGCTAGATTGCATAAATGCTCCCAGAGCCTCTCATGAATCAGACAGAGCCAAATCCCCCCAGCTTCCAGCACTGTACCTCAGGAATATATCATCTTGCACTGCTCAAGACAAGCAATGCAGATTTATTAATTGGTTCACCACTTCATCAATGGAAAGTGGACATACACCAGCCTTTGTAAACCTGAGCAGATTTACCAAACATTTCAGGCAAACTCACTGGTAAAGATAAATAGTTAAACAAATTCATTGACTACAAAAGATAGATTGTAAGTGATAGGCAAAAAGTCAGAGTTAGTTACCAAAATAAAATCAAATATAAGCATGCAGTCTAAACTCTCAACCCTATTAGACTGGACAACATCTAGATTAAGCAGTTTTTCTCACCCAACTCCATGGATATTGCAGTTCATAGTACACAGGTCTCACCCTTGAAAGCTGGGTTAATCCCCTCTGTTGGAGTCTTCAGTCTTCTCAGTGTCCTTGTTGCTTGTAGTATAGGTGGGGGAAGGAGATAGGCCAAGCATGGGGCAGCTGTGTTCTGTTTTATATCCTTAGTCCATGTTCTTGGAGAACAAGTCCAGGCATGTCTGGTGGGCATTGCTGAGTCCCATGGTGAAGCAATACCGCGGTGTGTCTCCTGTGAGTGAGTCACTGAATTGTAATTCCTCTGCTGGACAATGGCTGGTGATGTTTCTTCAGCATGCACCTGGGCATTGGTTACCTCCCTTGTCATTGTCTCTGGAGAGCTAGTATCTGGGCACTTCCCAAAGCCACAGCATATTTTAGTGAAAAGTATGCAGCACAATTCTTATAATTTTATATGCATTAATGATACACATATTTAGATGGAACAATGGCTTTCAGAAGATCATAACCTTTCCCCTGATACCTCACATGGCATGCTTCATATGCAATATCACAATTATATATAGATGAGGAATATGGGGGGTACAGGGAGCTCACCTGGGGTGTAGAGTGTCACAGCCTTATATAAAGATTGTAAAATATCTAAAACAAATCTCAGTCCATGGCCTTCTGATATAATTTAGGATGGATTAAACAAATAGCGATAGAAAATTACTTTGGATTTACACCCTTGCTGGAGTCTTAATTCATTTGAACATATTGAGTTATCCTTACCTTATCTCAAGCTGGATGGTTTGAAGATAATGTGTTTAACACAATTCATTAGTTGTTGCTTTACAGATTTTTCAGATTTATATGTCTGTTTTCTCCCTATTTCTTTTTGATATAAAAAAAAGAGAAAAGGAAAACCTGCAACTGTGTCTGTCAGACACTTTGAAAGTGTTCTTTAAAAAATATTCTGTAAGAGTTGTTTCATGAAATTAAAATCTGTAACTCTGAACCTGTCAGCTGTGCTCCGTAATACTGTACAGAGCCCAGTGAATTCACACAAAATTGACAATTTGACAAATGTCAGTGCTGCTTACTCTGAAACCCTGTGCAATTTCTGTAGCATACCGTGGACTACAAGACAAAATGTTACTGTTCTTAACATCTATTTTCTCTGTCATGTTGATGAAAGTGAAATTTTAGTTGCGCAGTACAAAAGACTTCCTTAGTTACCGTGTTATACCCGTTATCAGTTTTGTTTTAGCGCAAACCCATTATTTTGTACACCAATTTCAAATAAACTGTAGTTGGAATTGTAGGGACATGTCTGAAAGGGCAATTTTGAACATAGTAGCAGTGAAATTCCCTGACTAAAAGGAACTTTTAAGACTCCATTTGTACATTCTCTCTGCAAGATTGTCTGGAGAGGAGGGAGTTTGACTCCTCTATTAGGACTTAATTGTGGGAGGTGCCCGATCATGCAAGTTATGTAGTATCACCGGGGATGCAATGAATGCCCTCACCTCCCATGGATGTCAGTTGAAATTGAAGATTCTCTGACCTAACAGAATTGAGCCCATTTTGCAAAGTGCTGACCACTCTCAATTCTCATTCAGTGGCGCTAGAACAGTTTTTGGAGTGGAGGTGCTGAACTGCACCCCCTTACCCTGTCCGCGCCCCACACCGCTCCCTAGAGCTGGGGCCAGGAGCAGGGCCATGGCTCTGGGAGGGGAGGATGCAGACAGAGGTAAGGTGGCGGAGGCTGGGAGACACAGCTAGGAGCGGGTGCGGAGCCTCAGGCGTGGGGCCAGCAGCCAGGACCCTGCCTGCGGGGCTGGCGGCCAGGATCCTGGGGCTGGAAGCGGAGCCCCCGGGCACGGGGCCAGCAGCCGGGTGGGACCCCGGTGCCGGCAACCAAGCGGGACCTGGGGCCGGCCGCGGAGCCCCCGGGCAGCAGCGTGGCCGGAGGCCAGGACCCTGGGCTCAGTGGCGCGGGGCCAGCAGCCGGGAGCCTGGGCGGCAGGGGCGAGGGACTGGTGGCCAGGATGCCCGGCGCAAAACCTGGGAGTGCTGCAGCATTCCCCGCCCCCTACTTCCCACGCCTATGTTCTTATTGCTTTCCACAGGCTTTTAAGATGCCCAGCACCTTAGTCAACAAATCAGATATTAGCAGGTGGCTGAAGTAACAACATAAGAAAGAAACAGAAATAAAGTTGTGAAGTCATTAATGGTTGCTTAAATGTTTGGAAGTACTGTTAGTATTACAATCAAGCAGACGTAGCATAGGGGGACTTGTACTAACAGTAGAACATCGGTGGTATCAGATATGATAGAATATCCTAGAATACATGTTTCTTGATCTCCTGGGGGGGGGGGGGCAAGTGTCTTCACCATAAATCAGTTTGGAAAGTTTAAAAGGAAAGCAATATGCTGCTTCAATGCTTTGCCATGTGGGAGTGTTGCTTTGACCTTCTGTGAAATGTAACTAGTTCCAAACACTGTGAGTTACAGCTGCCTAGATACAGCATGTCCAGTCAGAGAGGTTAATTAATATCTCCTTTTCTGTCTTAGGAGCCTCAACCATCTGATTTTCAGTCTCGTTCTGCGCCAGATAAAATTGCTACATGATGTGTATTTCTTTTTTAGACCATATAAGTAGAAATACTGGTTGGAAATGCAGCACTTGGGGAAGGGCATTGATTTGTATAGATTTGGTTCAGCCAATAGATAATACATTATGTCATTATGAAAACTTTGGCTTAAGGGGCTCATGCTCAAGGTATATAAAAGAGGTTTCAGATTTAGCATCATAGATTCAGTTAAAATGGGAGAGAGTTGTGTTCATCTGTATCAGTTGTTCTTTTGTTTTCTTCCATTGCAGTTGCAGGTAAAATGGGTAGGATATTAGTGGGCTGGAATATTCTGAAAGCATGTGGCTGGCTATATGTCCAAATTTTAAAAAAATATATTGGACATATGAGATAACTGTGCTACAGATGTGATAGAATTAAATTGAATTGAATTTCTTCAGCTTGAGCTTTTGTTTCTTTGGAAGCAACAGTAAGCAGATATTAGTTTCTTTTGGAAGAACATTGTTCTGCTAAAAAGGTTCTTTTAGTTTGCAACATGCATGCAACGTTCATTCCTCTAGTGCAGGGATCGGCAACCTTTGGCACATGGCCCATCTGAGAAATCCACTCGTGGGCTAGGACGGTTTGTTTACCTGCAGCGTCCGCAGGTTCGGCCGATCGCAGCTTCCACTGGCTACGGTTCACCGTTCCAGGCCAGTGGGGGCTGTGGGAAGCGGCAGCCAGCACATCCTTCAGCCCACGGCGCTTCCTGGGGTCAGGAATTTTTTTTTACCCAGGTTAGTTTGGCAGAGACAGTGGTGTTTTTTCACCTTTCTCTGCAGCATGGGGCATGGGTAACTTGCAGGTTTAAAGTAGAGTAAATGGTGGATATTCTGTAACTTGAAGTCTTTAAATCATGATTTTAGGACTTCAGTAACTCAGCCAGAGGTTGTGGGTCTATTACAGGAGTGGATGAGCAAGGTTCTGTGTCCTGCAATGTGCAGAAGGTCAGACTAGATGATCATGATGGTCCCTTCTGGGCTTAAAGTGTATGAGTCTATGAACTTTGGAATGAAAAATAAAGTCTTTCATAATTGGTTTTCTAGCTTCCAGACATCAACTAAGTCTAGCTCCATAAAGACAGAATTGAAAATTTTTGGTTTGTTTCTCTGAAAATAGGGGATATTTTCTCATTTGGAGTTTAAAATAGCAATAAAGAATTTGTTATGTGTAAGTCAGGAGTAACTGGTACATTAATCAGTGAGAAAGGTGAGAGATTAATCAGGAGTGTCTATACATTCTGACAGGGTGTACAAACCCCACACCAAGCAAGAAAGGGTTAAGGAGCAGCATTGGGCCCAGGCATCCCTGCAACACCTGTGAGCCATGCCAATCTTGGAGAGGCAACCTTAAAAAAATTGAGGCCTCAGGTACCCAGCACTGGGATCAGTTGTTGCTCCCTCTTCTATTTGCCACATGCAAAGTACCACAGGTCTCCACTGGGTTTTCCCCATTGGTGCTTCAGGATAGCAGGCAGCCTCAGGGGATCTTAGACCTCCTATGAGAGACCTGGGGTGCACTGGACAAGAGGGCAGATAACATGATTCAATACATGTTTAAACTCTGGAAAAAAAGACTCAAAATGGTGAGAATGTTTGTCAGAGAAAAAACTTAGTGATGGCTTAACAAGTCCAGGAGCATGCCTCAATCAAGGAGCCTGTCTGAGGGTATTCCAGCCAGGGGATTGGGTGCCACTATTACTACTGAACTCTGACTCCAAAACTCCTGGTCAAGTGGCAATGGCCCCTCAGAATGGTAAAGTGGGTAGGGCTAGTGAATTACAATATCTGCCAGCCAGGAAGGAGAAAAGGAACACAAATCTATCACATGAACCCATTTAAACACTGAAAAACCCAAGAGGGGCTGCTCATCACCCCCATCCTAATGAACTGGAATTAGGCCCCCCAGTGCTCAAACCTTAATCTACAGAATGAGATTCAACCAGAATAGAAAGTTCAAATACAACAGCTAGTGGAATCCTTTCCCCCATGTTCTTGGCCTTGCCAGGGAAAACCCTGGTAGCCTATCGTCTTATTAAGATGACACCAGGGCTGTGCGTTCAAGAGATACATTGTTTGAGAAATGCTGTGACTGCTCCCCGGGAAAATGTAGTTGGTCATCAGAGAAGAGCATTGGGCCACGTCAGACATGAGGCTACTGGAAGAATCACAGGGAATGGCACAACATGTTTTTGCATTGACTTTCACAAAGTGAATGTCATCTCTAAATCTGATGCCTATCCTCTGCAAGGATGGATGAGCTGATGGAGTGACTGTGGGCCATCTGGTACAGTTCCACTTTCAACCTCATTAAAGGAAATTGGCAAATACCGTTAACAACAGAGTCCCGTGAAAAGACTCTTATAATCCCTATGGTCTCTACCAGTTCTGCATGAAGCGGTTTGTCCTACATAAGGTAGCGGCAGCGACTTTTTAGAGACTTATGGACCAGGTAATTTGACATTGCAGACTGTATGCAACAGCCTACCTGGATAATATAGTCATATATAGGAGCTATTGGGAGGACCATCTGACGTACATCACAGCTGTCCTCCAGTCCTCACCAGGTGCTGGTTTGACAGCCAATCCGGTCAAGTGTAACATAGGGCAACAGGAGGTAACATACCGTGGACGTGGTAGAAGAAGGCCATTTCCGACCTCTCATCAATAGGTACAAGCCTTGACATCTTGGCCAAATCCTCAGACAAAAAGGCAGGTACACCCATTCCTAGGACTGTCAGGATATTACTGATCATTTGTGCCAGGATTCACAGCCACTGAAACTCTCCTCATGGACCTTGTGAAATATAGCAGCCCCCAAACAGTTCAGTAGTCTATGGCCTCCATATGCCCTTTAGTACACTAAAAGAATGTCTGTCTCTGGAACTTTTAGTCCAGACTTCACAAAGCCATTCATTCTTCAACCGAAACCTCCAATGTGGGGCTTGAAGCAGCCCTGTTACAGGAATTTGACCTGGAGGAACACCCTGTTCTTTATATCAGTCGGAAACTGAGAGGCCTTAGCTGTAAAGCAGACCATGGAAGCCCTGACATGATCTGTTAGGAAACCTCCTTTCCCTGATAACTGACTATGCCCATATATGATGGCTGAACACAATGAAGGACCCCAACCAGCATATAATGAGATAGAACTTGTCACTCCAACCCTATAAAACTTTCAGGTACACCTTCGAGTGGGACAGACACATCAGAATGCTGATTTCTTCTCCTGGGAAGCAGGGCACATTGATTTGCCTACTGGTACCACAGGTCCCATCTTTGGGGGAAGGGAAATGGTGAGATGTACAGACCCTGCACCAGGCAAAGAAGGGGTTAAAGAGCAGCTTTGGGCCTAGGCAGACCCATCCCACTGCACCTAAAAGGCATGCCAATCTTGAAGGAGGAGCCTTAAAAAGGGAAAAGCTCAGTTCAGAAGAGCACCAGCCTGAGGAGGTGGCCAGAGTTCTCATCCTCCGCTCCTAGGGAGGAGCACAGCAGACTGCCAAACTACATTAGGTTGCCTGTGAACACAGAGTGGTAGGATACATGTGTGACGGGTTGGATCACAGAAACCCCCTTGGGAGCGGCCACCTGATGTGCCAAGACTACTTCTTCCCCTGCTTTCCTGCCCTATCAGCTTAGGACTTCAGTGTCCTGTCTGGTTTGAGCCAGACCCGCTAGCCTGCTGCAAACCCAGACCCAGGGTCTGAACCACGTCCCCTAACAGCTGTAGGCTTACCTGAAAGCAGCTTACAGAAGTGTTCTTGTCTTTAACACTCAGATGCCCAACTCCCAGTGGGGTCTAAACCCAAATAAATCCGTTTTACCCCATATAAAGCTTATACAGGGTAAGCTCATAAATTGTTCGCCCTCTATAACACTGATAAAGAGATATGCACAGCTGTCCCCCCAGGTATTAATACATACTCTGGGTTAATTAATAAGTAAAAAGTGATCTTATTAAATACAGAACGTAGGAGTTAAGTGGTTCCAAGTAGTAACAGACAGAACAAAGTGAATTACCAAGCAAAATAAAATAACACACGCAAGTCTATGTCTAATACAGTAAGAAACTGAATACAGATACGATCTCACCCTCAGAGATGTTTCAATACATTTCTTTCACAGACTGGATGCCTTCCTAGTCTGGGCATAATCCTTTCCCCTAGTACAGCCCTTGTTCCAGCTAGGGGATTCCTCATAATGGCTGCTCCTCTTTGTTCTGTTCCACCCCTTTATATATCTTTTGCATAAGGCAGGAATCCTTTGTCCCTCCGACCCCCCCCCCAACCCCTTCTCAATGGAAAAGCACCAGGTTAAAGATGGATTCCAGTTTCAGGTGACATGATCACATGTCACTGTAAGACTTCATTACCCACTTGCCAGCACACACATATACAGGAAGATTTACAGTTAAAACAGAGCCATTTGCAGTCAATTGACCTGGTTAATGGAAGTCATCAAGATTCCAAACCACCATTAATGGCCCACACTTTGCATAATTACGATAGGCCCTCAGAGTTATATTTCATATTTCTAGTTTCAGATACAAGAGTGGTACATTTATACAAATAGGATAGATTATAAGCTCAGTCGATTATAAGCTTTGTAATGATACCTTACAAGAGACCTTTTGCATGAAGCATATTCCAGTTACATTAGCATATTTTCATAAAATCATATAGAGTGCAACGTCACAACATGGCTAGATGATCTGAGTAGGACAGAGAAGCTGGCACCTTTGTTCTTTTCCTTTGTTACTTTGAGGACTGTGACTAGGAGCTGGACCCCAGGCAGACCCCTGCTGAGAAGCACCCTGAGGAGAAGGAGGACACATTGCAGGAAGGCAGCCAGGGAAAAAGCAAGAGGTCTGACCAGATAGACCTTAACAACTTGCCACAAGGGTCCCTGGGCTGGAACTCAGGGTAAAGGGAGGGACTTGGTTCCCCTATAGCCTCACCAGAAGGATTAGCCAGAAGACTCCAGCTGCAAGGGGCCAGAAGGACTATTGGGTCTGGATCAATATCATCAACCTGGTGAGAGGGCCTGAGAGTACTGGTGAAAACTCTGGTTTACTCTGAAATGAGCAAGACCAAAATGGACTTGGCCTGAGTGCTGAGTCACAAGGCAAAAGGGGACCATTAGTGGACCTGGTTAGCAGGATTACAGAGAATGAAATCCTGCAATGTCACTGATAGTCCTGAGGTTGCACACTGGCTCCTGAGTCACTTTGCCACCCCCTCTGCCCCCTCAAACACAGCTATTAAGATTGTTGACAAAATATGCTAGAATGCAAGAGTTAGTGTCCTTTCCCATCTGCAAAGACTAAAAAGGCCCCAAAGAACATGCTTTCATGTATTAATATATAGCTACTCCCTCAATCAATATGTGTCCCACCCAACATTTACTGGATTTATTAAACTCAGATGTATCTAAATGTGTTACCTGAATTATGGCAAAATGCACTTTCCAAAGAGGAAAACTCTCTTACATTTTATTATGTGCTCAATGCCCTTAATACATACATAATGTCAAAGAATACAAGAGCTGAAGCAAAAGGTTGAATTTTGTTTAATCTCTGTAGCTAAAGAATTCTTGTCTAAATAGATTCTTCGTCATGTGAAGTTCTGGAACAGCCTTCCAAGGGGAGTAGTGGGGGCAAAAGACATATCTGGTTTCAAGACTAAGCTTGATAAGTTTATGGAGGGGATGGTATGATGGAATAGCCTAATTTTGGCAACTAATTGATCTTTGATTATTGGCAGGTAAATATGCCCAATGGCCTGTGATGGGATGTTAGATGAGGTGGGATCTGAGTTACTACAGAGAATTCTTTCCTGGGTGCTGGCTGGTGAGTCTTGCCCACATGCTCAGGGTTTAACTGATCGCCATATTTGGGGTCGGGAAGGAATTTTCCTCCAGGGCAGATTGGCAGAGGCCCTGGAGGTTTTTCGCCTTCCTCTGCAGCGTGGGGCACGGGTCACTTGCTGGAGGCTTCTCTGCACCTTGAGGTCTTTAAACCACGATTTGAGGACTTCAATAACT
>QXTE01000060.1:2951648-2979238 GCA_003942145.1 Platysternon megacephalum | reverse complement strand
AGTACCAATGTGGACACAAGAACAAATGGATATAAACTGGACATTAGGAAGTTTAGACTTGAAATTAGACGAAGGTTTCTAACCATTAGAGGAGTGAAGTTCTGGAACAGCCTTCCAAGGGGAGTAGTGGGGGCAAAAGACATATCTGGCTTCAAGACTAAGCTTGATAAGTTTATGGAGGGGATGGTATGATGGAATAGCCTAATTTTGGCAATTAATTGATCTTTGATTATTGGCAGGTAAATATGCCCAATGGCCTGTGATGGGATGTTAGATGGGGTGGGATCTGAGTTACTACAGAGAATTCTTTCCTGGGTGCTGGCTGGTGAGTCTTGCCCACATGCTCAGGGTTTAACTGATCGCCATATTTGGGGTCGGGAAGGAATTTTCCTCCAGGGCAGATTGGCAGAGGCCCTGGAGGTTTTTCGCCTTCCTCTGCAGCGTGGGGCACGGGTCACTTGCTGGAGGCTTCTCTGCACCTTGAGGTCTTTAAACCACGATTTGAGGACTTCAATAACTTGGGCATAAGTTAGGGGTTTGTTACAGGAGTGGGTGGGTGAGATTCTGTGGCCTGGGTTGTGCAGGAGGTCAGACTAGATGATCATAATGGTCCCTTCTGACCTTAAAGTCTATGAGTCTATGTTGCTTCCCAAGGAACTCCCCCTGGGAAAAAAGTAGGCAATCAATCTGGTAACTGAATAATTAATTACATGAAATCTTCTACATTTTACCATGTTATCATACACACTAAGGGTTGATTTCTGCATCTCTGCATTATCAATTACATGAGCAGAGTCCAAGGTTATGTGCAGTCTTCTACTAAGGGCAAAGTGAATAGTATTATTTGTATTCCTATTGCACAAAGGATCCCTACTCATGAACCAGGATCCCATTGTGTAAGGTGTTTTACAAAAACACGACAAGGACAGTCCCTGCCTCCAAAAGCTTACCTTCTAAATAAGAGACAGGAGACAACAGATGGATACAGACAGACTGGAGGAGTACACGGAAACAGTGGGAGAGCATTGTTTAGCATGATAGGCAGTGGCATCAGTGGCTTTACCTTTTTTAAGTTGTTTGTAAGTATCATAGCAAAGGAGAGTTTTAAGAGGAGGGAGATGAAGGAAGGTAATGAGGTAGCTTTGCGGATGTTTACAGGGAGCTCCTCACAAGCATGAGGAGCAGCATAAAAGAAAGCATAAAGGTGCTTGTTTGAACATTTTACAAGTGAGCAATGGAGGCTGGCACCATGAGCTGTTTGGTGGTGGGAGCTGACATCACAATGATATGGAGGGTGGGATTAAGCTGGGAAGGACCTTGAAAGTGATGATAAGTAGTTTATGTTTGATGTAATAGAGTAGGGGGAGCCATTGGCCTTACTTGCCTTACTTACAATTTTTGTAATCTTAGGTGCTCATTTCAGGTATGTTTCCAGGAGATGTTTTTTCTGCCTGGAACCTCTCTCCATCCAGAGAGGGAACAAACAAAGAGAGCTTACTTTCAAATCTGGGGAGGGAGGTTTTGTTTGTATCTTCTTTCCCCATTGGTCCTTCTGGTCAGGTGCCAACTAGGTTAATTGAACTGATTAACCCCTTACAGGTAAGGCAATTCAGTACAGCTGCCCTGTGTGTATTTATAACAGGCTCCAAGAAAAAAAATCACTGGAATAATTGTAGGATCCACAAAGCCTGAGTTAGGTGCCTCTCTCAGTTGTGGAGCATCCAACTTTATCCCTCTGAATTACAGGACATAATTGACCCCAGCCATTCCTAACTGCAGCAAAATCTTTCAACTCCTAGATGATGTCCCACTTGGGGTTCCCAGAACAGTGAGCCACTGTGTTACCCCTCTCAGCTTCAGCAAGTGAGAGTGTTGCTGTTTCTAAGCTGTGTGTCAGTTCCTAGCTGTTTCTAAGCTGTGTGTCAGTTCCTAGACACATCAGATTCCCTGGCTTTCCAGCAAACTCTTCAGGACTCTGCTAGCCCAAACCTTGCCTTGCAGGTAACAATCAGTTTACCCCAATTCCTGAGTTTCCCAGAGACGTCCCCATGAAGTTTCCCATCCCTCTGACTGGATGCTCAGAAGTTCACTGCCTCCAAGGAGATAGATCACACACCAGGGTGTTAGTTTAGCTGAAGAGCTACACTTTACTTTAATCCACGGCACTGAGATGGTTTTATACTAAAACTAAGTTTATTAACGGAGAACATAGGTAATAAGCAAGAATAAAAGAAACAAGTGCATTTACAAGTAAAACAAACAAAACATGTTTTATAGTGAATAAAAATTAATTTCCCCAAGTTATAATCTTTGTCTAAGCAGGTTTCTCACATACTAGCTACTCTTGCCTCCCAGGTCAAGAGGATCCACTTTCCATAAACTCAAAGGGTGCTGCTCCCCTTTGTGATGAATGCCTCAATTTTTTTGCTTCCCTTATATGACTCCAAAGTTCATTGTCTCTGTTTCAAGAGCCAGGAAGGCTTCCTGGGCATGCAGAGTCCATTCCCGGTGTGATCGTTAAGCGGTCACCTATCCCATTTGCTAGCGTGATGGCTTTGTTTTTCCTGCAAGCCAGTTAGACAAGTAAATGCACATTCCTTTGTCTGGAATAGCCTGGACTTATGTGCTGCCTGCCAAACACATTTTTAGCACACATTTATAACTCTCTGTACACACCCTATGCCTCCATCACACAATGATTTTTGCGACCAGCATCTTACCAGTTTGCATATGATACATGACACAACACCTTTTTGACATAGATTATGACAACAATACACTGGGGCAATGAGTGTGTCAGGCCTGATATGAGTTATGGTATGGTGTGCCTTCTGCCAGTTGGCATTGAGGGGCTCCCAGGTTCACAACCCAGTTGAGTATCCCATGGTTTCATTCCAATTGCTAATTTGCATGGGATAGAGTTGTGTTTTGGCAACCTCCAGAGCTACATAGGTATAAATAAATGCCTATTTTTTTTAAAGTTCTAGTAAATATCCTATAGCTATTCAATTCAATCTCTTTAATTAATATGAAATGCCAACTTTTCCATCTGAATGCCAACAGTTGAAGTAGTTATGCTTTAAATGCTGTTTGGGTGTGGAAAAATAGAAAAAAATATTTTCACTAGTGACATTTTTTGAAGTCATTTTTAACTTTGCATGTTTGTTTTCAAAAGCAAGAAGCAGAACAGAGAACAGTTATGTGAAATAGTCTGAAATTGATTTCAAGGTATTTTTTTATGGACTGAATTTAGAGCAGGTATACAGCAGGCTATGTTTGGTATATAATTTTGTTTTCAGAATCTCAGGAATTGTATTTCATAACAGCATTTTATGCTGCATTAGCAGTGGTTTATAGCATAACTGAAAACAAACAAATGGGTACAAAACACTGGTAATATGTCCCTGCACTGTACATGGACAATATGTCCACTAGAATGACACCATCTTTTAAACTACAATCCACTTCAACTTATTGAAATTAGTGTTTACTGTACTATATATTTTCATCTAATCAGAAATAGACTGAGTTAGGATCCTCGCCATATTCTGGAGATGGAATCTTTCCAACAAGAACATCTTAAATTTCATACACTAAACTTGACATTAATCTAAATACATAACTTGCTGCATTACATAAGAATTCAAAAACTCTTGTAACCTCACCATGTAGTCCAAGAAGCAGGAGGAAGAAAACAGTGCATAATAATTTCTAGTCCTATACAGAAGAATAGAAGAAAAGGAGTATGGTCTAGTGGCTAGATCATGCAGCTAGAAGCCAGAACTCCTAGGTCCTCTTCCTGTCACTGTCATTATGTAACTTTCCGTAATTAACTTTGCCTCTTTATAAATTAGACCCATTAATATTTGTTTATGTCAAATGGGCCTTGTAATGCTTAATTAATGTTTGCAAAATTTCTTGATATCCTGAGATGAAAATCACTATGTAAGTATTAAAGTTGGTTAGAATCTTTCAGATGAAAAAACACCAACACCAAATTTCAGTCTTTTACAAAAGTGGAAATGTTGTTGAAAATGTTTAGACTTAAGACATTTTCCATTTAAAAAAAGATTTTGACTGAAATTTCCAGTGAAAAAATGCATCCTGTTACAGCTGTGAGATGTTCTTTTGGTTTCCATTGGTTTTGTGTGTACAATTTTTAACTGGTGGGACTATTATTTTTAAATCACAACATTCCATTTTCACAATTTTCCATTTTCAAAATGGAAATGTTCCAATTTTAAAAATAATTACACAGAAAATGAAAAACAGACTCTAATTCAACATAAGCTGGAAAATGTATTTAAGTTTGCTAAATATGTCATTGATGCTTATAATTTAGATTTTGACCAGCTTTTGAAAATACAAAGCTTTATTAAAATCCCAACAAATATAGCAAGTGTCTCACTTTGCCTACCGGGTTGCACAAATAAAAGCATTTGTGAAAGCACTTTCATTTTACCACTAAACTTGCAACACTTTAAATTTTTAGCCTGTCTTAATGCTTTTGAAAAGCAATTGGTAAATTTGACAATGGTTATACAAACTGAGGTCTCAGAGTACCAGCTATCAGGCTGACTAATGTCTCTTTGTTTCCTTGTGCTCCCCCAACTGTCTGTCTGTTTCCACTGGTTGTCTCATGTCTTATATTTAGATTGCAAGCTGTTTTTGTTCTGTATTTGTGTAGTTCAATAAGGTCAGGGGCCCCTAAGCACTAGCACAACACAAGTAAGAATGGAAATAGAAACATCATGACTCTAAAATGACCGGAGTGGCTATTTAGGCCTTAGTTCTGTGCCAGTAACATGAAAACAAACTGTTGCACACAACAAAACCATACTGACTTCACTGGGACTCTATGTGGATGCCGCAGTCTGTCTGTATGCTGCAGGGTCAGAGCCTTGCAGAACAATGCTATGTTGATGAAACTAAAAGCTGTTTCTTAGATTCCTATAAAGAGCTTGAGCAATAAGCTCAGGAGCTGTACATACAGCACACTGCCTCACAGTAATCATCCATTGAGAGCTTATTATTACATATAACAGTATCCAGAGAAGTCTGGTCTCTGTAAAGAACAATGAACCATCTTTATACAAAGGTCTCTCAGATAAAAACAATGAGGTTTACCCAGGACAGTGGATAAGAAATGGGAAAGGCTTGTGACCTTTCATAGTAATTGTTTCTGCAGCTTTTACTATATAAAGTGCTTCTGTCCAAAGGCTAATTATGTGATTCCAGTTCAACCAATTCCCTTTGATTGATTTTAGTTGTTTTCATTAACAATAATATAAGCAGAAAACAAACTTCTTTTGTTTTTGCTCATGACACTAGAAACTAATCACAACTTCTGTTTTCTAATGGATTGCTCAACCAAACTGATGAAAATTGCACATGATGAGAAAGTATTTTGTGCAGCGCATTGCAGGGCTCATGTTAAAAGCTTTGCTGTAGTTGAATCTTGGTGCCTGAATGCAGTTTTTATCGTTTTAAGTGTCCAAAGAATCCCCACCATCACATTATAAATCATGCTTTGGGTTTGGAATTCAGAAAATGCACTCATTTAACTCTACATGTGCACCCACGTCTTTCAGTTAGCAATGGAACTCTTTGGTTACCAAGTTCACTTCACCTTTCAAGAATATTTCAGTCTTAGAGTTGAGCAAATAGCTGACTTTTAGTTCAGTTGCAATTGTGGGGAAAACAAAAACAAAACCCACACCATCTGTCTGGGTCAAACTAAATCTGAATTTTTTCGGTGAATTTAAAAAGTCTGTTTTGGGTCTGTTCCAGAGCAGGAATTTGGACAGGAATCTCCCACACCCCTGGTGCCTGCCCTGACCACTGGACTAAAAGTTATGTGGGAGTGGGAAACAGCACCACCACCACTTCTACATCTTCCTCCATTTCTTCTGTTCATTTTGCAAATGTGAATTTGACACCAACATAATTTCAACCAAATAGGTTCAGGTCAACCAAAATTGCATTTTTTGTCAAATAAATTATTCGTCGGAAAAATTTCACCCAGTTCTGTTCAGTTCTCCCTGATTATATCCAATGCTCCTAAAGTCTTCACAGCTGTTCCCTCATCATTCTGCAACAATTCTTTTCCCTTCACAATTGTCTTGTTATTCCTTCTTTTTCCACAGCCTTATCCAGAATGCCTTCAACCTTATGTCACTTTCTCTTGTGCTATACCAACCCTCTTAATGGTCCTCCTGTCTTCTTCTTGTTATACTCCTAACTATCTTATTAGTTCCCTCAGTCTTGGGTGTCCATCAGGCCTTCTCTCTTTTCCTTGCATGCATTTTCCCTGGACTTCTTTACATCTCACTCAGTTATCTCTAGCACAACTTGAATCTCTTGTGACCGGTTCAATGGGAGTTTTCCCACTGACTTTGATAGACTTTATATCAGGCCTTTAGCCATCTCCTGCACCCGTGACTGGTCAGAGTTGTATTCCAAGAGGAACATATTGCCCAATGAAATGGCAGTATATACCAGTTTGGAATTCCCTGAATATAGGCTGAATGATGGTATAGGAATAGGTAACATACTGTGGACGTGGTACGAGAAAGCCATCTCCGACCTCTCATCAATAAGGTACAAGCCTTGACATCTTGCCCAAATCCTCAGACAAAAAGGCAGGAACAGCCATTCATAGGACTGTCAGGATATTACTGATCGTTTGTGCCAGGATTCACAGCCATTGAAACTCTCCCCATGGACTAGCATTTTGAAAGAATTCCAGGAGAAAGGAATGGCTGAAAAAGTTCTATGGTGTTATTAAAATTCAGAACTCCATTCAGTTACCCAGACCAGATTAGTTCAACACTCCCTTTGTGGGGTCTGGTCTAATCACTCATTCTATAGCAGTAATTCATTTATTTAACTGCTGAAGTTCACGCCCACTCTAGGTCCATATAAGAGTTCTGGTCAGTTTCCTCCCCCTGTTCTGGAGGTTCCATCTCTCCTCCCAGAGCTGGGTTGTACTTCAGACAATCCCTTTGTCCCTCTCCTTAAGACAGGAGCCCTTAGCTCTCCTCATGGGAGTTGCACTTTAAGGCCAACTGTAGACCTTCAGGAAGCTTCTCCTCCAGCTGACACTCTTCCTGATCAGTCCTTCCACCCTCAGGCTGGAGGGCTCAGCAGGCAGACTTTCCCCTGCTGCTGTCTTCTCCATGCTAACTCAGGGCCCTGCAGGAGCCTTCTTACTCCCTTCAGTGTCTGCAGGAAACTACCTAGCTATGAGGGAGGAGATAGCATTTATGCTCCTCCCTATTCTCCCAGTTCATTCCTAATCAGTTGATGGGAGAAGAGAGTCTTGCCCAGCCCTTTCTGCAAGGCTCCTGGCCCCAAGCTCTTAAAGATGCAGTGACAGGATTTCCTCCCAAGCAACGTTCATTCCCAGGACTGCTTCCTCTCTTGCCACATTCCCCTTAGGTCATTATATTGGTCCTATCAAACCCTTAAATGGGCATGCCACATGGCAAGGTGGGCCGACCACTTAGGGTGGCCAGTTGTCCCAATTTTATAGGGACAGTCCAGATTTTTGGGTCTTTTTCTTATATAGGCTCCTATTACCCCACCACCACCGTCCTGATTTTTCACATTTGCTGTCTGGTCACCCTATGACCACTAGGCACTACTGCTTTTAAGGAGCAAACTACACTGTCACACCAGCCATTCCTACAGAAAGCCATGTTGGGATTTGTGCAGCAGTGCAGTGCAGTGAATTAGTAACCATTAGGAAAGGGATAGATAAGACAGAAAAATATCATAATGCCACTGTATAAATCCATGGTACGCCCACACCTTAAATACCATGTGTAGCTCTGTTTCCTGCCAGCTCAAAAAAGATACACTAGAAATGGAAAAATACAGAGAAAGGCAATGAAAATTATTAGGGGTATGGAAAAGCTTCTACATGAGGAGAGATTAAAAAGATTGGAACTGTTCAGCTTAGAAAAGAGATGACTTAATTGGGGCTATGACAGAGGTCTATAAATCATGAATGGTGTGGAGGAAGTGAATAGGGAATGTTATTTACCCATTCACATAACACAAGAACCAGGAGTCACACAATTAAGTTAATAAGCAGCAGGTTTAAAATAAACAAAAGAAGTACTTCTTCACATAATACACAGTCAGCCTGTGGAACTCCTTGCCAGGGAATGTTGTGAAGGCCAAAATTATAATTAGGTTCCAAAAGGAAGTAGATAAATTAATGAAGGACAGGTCCATCAATAGTTATTAGCCAGGATTGTCAGGAATGCAATCACATGCTCTTGTTGTCCCTAAACCTCTGACTGCCAGAATTTTGGACTGGATGACAGGGGATGGATCACAAGATAATTGCCCTGTTTCTGTTCATTCCCTGTGAAGCATCTGGCACCAGCCACTTGTCATGACTGGGACATGGACGGTGTGACCTAGTGGTTAGAGTAGGCATCAGGAGTCAGGCTCTCCAATACCAGGACCAAGACAGGTGAGAGGGCAATCAGAGTCAGATGCCAGGAGGCAGGCAGAGTCAGGTTACCAGGAGATTAGCTGCAGACAGTGGGAACAGGTATCGCAGGGGAACAAGTCAGAAGCAGGGAGAACCCAGTTGCATGGACAACTTCCTGTTCCTGTGCTGGGTTTGTACAGAAGTTGTAAACTAGTCAGGACCTCCAGTGTTCTGCCAGTCAGATTTCAGGACTGGAGTCTCTGTCACAGTTCAGCTCCTATTCTGATGACAGTGAGCAGGTCACTGGGTAGCAGGTTGGAACTTACTAGTGCCGAATAGGCATGTGGCACAGTGTTCGATATCACTATAGGAAGACAGGATACAGGGCTAGATGGACCCAGTGTTGCTGTTCTTATTTAATTGAAATTGCAGGACTGTTAAAAATGACTAATTCAAATTGAATGCTGGCCAAAGACATATTCCTCAAAATTGCCTTCACATTAGTTCATACACTGGTGATATGAAAGATTGCAAACATGTTCCATGATAAGGCCACACTTCTGCAATGAGCTGCATGCACACAGATCCCTGCACCCAAACAAAGTCCCAATAAAGCCAATGGCTATGTCTACACTGCAGGTAGGAGTAGACAGACTACGTGCCTGAGTAGACAGACTCCAGCTCATTCAACTCAAACTAATGTGCTAAAAATAGCAGTGTGGACATTGCCGCTTGGGCTCTCAAGCCCACCTAACCCCCTGGGTCTGAGCTAGCCAGAGCTGCAACATCCACACTACTATTTTTAGTGTGCTCCCTAAAGTGAAGCTAATTTGAGTCTGTCTAACCAGGCTGGGAGGTTTACTCCCCGATGCAGTGTAGACATACCCAGTGGGGCTCCATTTGTGTGCAAGGGTCTGCTGATACAGAGCCCCTTGCAGGACTGGAGCCCAAGCTGGGTAAATGTTTTTTATTAATTATTATATCTCTTAATACAATTAGAGATATCAACAATCTACCACATAAGAGAGATCTGTAAACTATTCAGAAATCATTAACAAAAAGGGAGGAGCTGTTTTCAGGCAACAACTACAAAAATCCTGGAAACTGCAATGTGGGTACTGCAGTAATACCAATAATAAATAACAATAATTAGGCCACAAAAATTTCCCTACAGTAGGAAAGTGTCCCCAGTTGTCTATAACAATGTGTTGATAAGATATTTCATGATATTAATACCAACACCTAGATCTTAGATCAGGGGTCGGCAACCTTTCAGAAGTGGTGTGCCAAGTCTTCATTTATTCACTCTAATTTAAGGTTTCGCGTGCCAGTAATACATTTTAACATTTTTAGAAGATCTCTTTCTATAAGTCTATAATATATAACTAAACTATTGTTGTATGTAAAGTAAATAAGGGTTTTAAAATGTTTAAGAAGCTTAATTTAAAATTAAATTAAAATGCAGAGCCCCCCGGATCGGTGGCCAGGACCCAGGCAGTGTGAGTGCCACTGAAAATCAGCTCGCGTGCCACCTTCGGCACGCGTGCCATAGGTTGCCTACCCCGGTCTTAGATAGTACTTTTTACTCAGTAGATCTCAGAGCACTATTAGAGATGGACAAATGATTTGTAAGGATGTATTTGATAAATGCTGCCTCATTTTAGGTTTGCAAATTGTACACACAAATATTTCTATTTGGTTGAATTTGTTCCCCAAAAAATAGTTCCTTTAATAATTTCTGCATTACTTTCAGGAATTACATAGTGAGTCACATTTGCATTGTTTTGATTATTCTACAGATAGTAGGCCATGTAGTAAACATCTGTTCTCTGACTGGATGAACATAATTCTTAGAATCCACTTTCTGATTTATATTTGTAAATATAAATTCACAATTTGCTTTCTATTAATACACTGAAATGTTTGCTTATAATATTTCATCAAACATTCCTGCCAGGAAATTCGTTTACTCAAATATTTGCTGAAGGCAAACAGATTTGAAGCAAATTCATTTAAAAATACAAGTGAATATCCATGGGCTTGGTATTTTCTGTAGTATTCACCCATCTCTTGTCATGTTTCAGGGAGAACTCTGTATTTATGGCAGAGCTCCAGCAATCTGCTTGTCTGGCAAAGAGAAATCAGTTTTTCAACCTGTCTGTCAGATCTCTGTTTACCACATCTTTTCTCTTGCCCTGTGTTTCATATGCACAGCGCCCTTTCTGTTTGTGCTGTCTTGTTGAGAAAATGCTGACAGCTAATTCTGGTCTACAAAGCTGGTTGTAACACAGTGGTTCTTTCCAACCACCACTGTTCTAGTTCTAAAGGCCCTTAGTTCATACTGACCTTCAGGTCTACTGATATCCGGAAGGAACATTGTCTTGGCTATTTTATTATGAAAAATAAATATATTTTCTCAGTATTGAAGAGATCTATTTCTGTAGTCAGCCTGAGAACACCATTACCATCATTGATCTAACTTGACTTACACTCTATCAGACTATGTCCAGTACCAGTCGGGCTGAAAGTACAAGATGTACATTTAAATGTTTTTAATTTGGTGGAATATAGAACATCAAGGGTGGTGTGTTATTTTATATTGATACAGTGCCTTTATCACAAATTACATCACATTAAATGAAGGGCCACCAGCATAGCAGTAAAGTCTCCCGATGTGAGGGAAAGATAGTAATAATAATAGTAATAATAATATGGATACCTCAGAAGCTCTTTAATGACCTGCAAATCAAAAAAGGAATCTTGCCAAAAACTAGAGAGCGCCCATTTCACCTTGCGGCTCTTTGAATCCTACCCCACCCGCCGCACCCCAGCCAAACCCAGATTGCGCCCTCTCCCCCCTCCACACCCAAACCCGGTCTGCTTCCCCTCCCCCCCCCACCCAAACCCGACCCTCCCCGTCACCCACCCCGGTATGCCTCCCTTTCCCTCCCCAGCCGAACCCGACCCTCCCAGTGACCGACCCCGGGCTGCTTCCCTTCCCCTCCCCAGCCAAACCCGATCCTCCCAGTGACCGACCCCGGTCTGCTTCCCTTTCCCTCCCCAGCCGAACCCGATCCTCCCAGTGACTGAATCCGTTCTGCTCCCCTTGCACTCCCCAGCCAAACTCAATCCTCCACTGACCCGAACCCAGTCTGCTTCCCTTCCCCACCAAACCCACCAAACCCAGTATGACGGAGTATCCGCCATTCTAATTTTATAAAAACAACAAGGAGTCCGGTGGCACCTTAAATACTAACAGATTTATTTAGGCATAAGCTTTCCTGGGTAAAAAACCCACTTCTTCAGATGCATGGAGTGAAAGTTACAGATGCAGGCGTTATATAATGACACATGAAGAGAAGGGAGTACCTCACAAGTGAAGAACCAGTGTTGACAGGGCCAATTCAATCAGGGTGGATGTGGTCCACTCCCAATAATTGATGAGGAGGTGTCAATTCCAGGAGAGGCAAAGCTGCTTCTGTAATGAGCCAGCCACTCCCAGTCCCTATTCAAGCCCAAATTAATGGTGTTAAATTTGCAAATGAATTTTAGTTCTGCTGTTTCTCTTTGATGTCTGTTTCTGAAGGTTTTTTTGTTCAAGAATAGTGACTTTTAAATCTGTAATAGAATGACCAGGGAGATTGAAGTGTTCACCTACTGGCTTTTGTATGTTACCATTCCTGATGTCTGATTTGTGTCCATTTATTCTTTTATGTAAGGACTGTCCGGTTTGGCCAATGTACCTGGCAGAGGGGCATTGCTGGCACATGGTGGCATATATAACATTAGTAGACGTGCAGATGAATGGTGTGGCTGATGCAGTTGGGTCCTCTAATGGTGTCGTCAGAGTAGATCTGGGGACAGAGTAGGCAACGAGGTTTGCTACAGGGATTGGTTCCTGGGTTAGTGTTTCTGTGGTGTGGTGTGTAGTTGCTGGCGGACTCTTTGTTGTTTTTGTGGATACAGACTAACACGGCTATCCCCTAATACTTGACACCATGCAAGGCTCTAATTTTATAAATTTTATTAATAACAATAATTGGATATTATAAAGGTAGAATAAAATGTAGTAGATTTTGATATCAAGGAAGGAAGTGACAGTGTATTGTGTAGAATGTATGTGATTTATTTTAAGATCCATGCTATGTTGTGCAAAGTGAAAACAATAACAATGTCAGGTTATTCATTTATTTTTATTAAATATGTAGACTAAATAATGAAATTAATAATTTTTCAAGCCGAACGTGTATTAAGTATAATGAACAATACCATATTATGCATTATTCATTTTTGTAAGTTTATAATAAGCAATGCTTCAGGGGGAGGAGAGGAGGTGGGTGGGGCGGAAGGTGGAAGTTTCGCCTAGGGCGCAAAATATCCTTGCACTGGCCTGCCAACAAGGCTGTGCTGTTTAATGCCTATTTTATGTCAGTCTTCACTAAAAAGGTTAATTGTGACCAGATATACAACATAATTAATATTAACAATAAGGGGAAAAGAACACAAGCCAAAATAGGGAAAGAACAGATTAGAGAATATTTAGATAAGTTTCAAGGTTGCAAGGCCTGATGTAATTCACCCTAAAGTACTTAAGGGACTAGCTGAAGCAATCTTAGAACCTTTAGAGAATATCTTCAAGAACGCCTGGAAAATGGGTGAGGTCCCAGAGGACTGAACAAGGGCAGACATAGGACCTGTCTTTTAAAAGAGGAATAATGAAGACCCAGGGAATTATAGAACAGTCAGTCTAACTTCAATACTAGAAAGATACTGGAACAAATTATTAAACAATCAATTTTTAAAAACCTAGAGGACAATAGATTATAAAGAATAGCCATCATGGATTTGTCAAGAGTAAATCATGCCAAACCAACCTAATTTCCTTCTTTGACAGGTTTACTGGCCTAGTGTATGGGGGGAAGCAATAGGCTTAATTTTAGTAAGGCTTTTGTCACAGTCCCACATGACATTGGGTGCACAACTGGTTGGAAAAAAAACCATAGTGAAAGAGTAGTTATCAATGGTTCATTGTCAACCTGGGAGGACATATCTAGTCTGGTTCCCACAGAGGTCTGTCCTGGGTTTGGTACTATTCAATATTTTCATTAATGACTTAGATAATGGAGTGGAGAGTATGCTTATATAATTTGTGGATCATACTAAGCCAGGGGGTTGCAAGCTGTTTGGAGGACAGGATTACAATTCAAAATGACCTTGACAAATTGGAGAATTGGTCTGAAATCAACAAGATACAATTAAATAAAGACAATACTATACTTACAGAGGAACAATCAAATGTACAAATACAAAATGGGGAATAACTTTGCTAAGCAGTACTATCACAGAAAAGGATCTGGGGATTAATGCGGATCACAAATTTAATATGAGCCAAAGTGTGATCCAGTTGCAAAAAAGTCTAATATTCTAGGGTGCACTAAGACATAGGAGTAACTGAAGGACAAGAAGTAATCACCTTAATCTGCAGCAAGGGAGATTTAGGTTAAATATTGGGGAAAATGTTCTAACTATAAGGATAGTTAAATACTGGAACAGGTTATCAAGGGGGAGGGAGAGGTTAAAAACAGGTTAAACACATACCTGTGAGGGATGCTCTAGGTATGTCTAGGGATGGTCTCGGTCCTGCTCCAGTGCAGAGGGCTGAACTAGATGGCTTCTTTTGATCTTTTTCGGCCTTACATTTCTATCAGTCTATGATTCTGCAGTTGAGGTTAGTAACTAACTGACACATAGAACAATTTGCAATAGTGTGGGGAAAAGGACATTTTGGTCAAGGTTTCCAGGGCAAACCTTTACTCTTTCCATAAAGTCCATGGGATGACAGAAAAATGGCTAAGATGTCTTTAATACACTTAGCAAGGAGAACCTTGGTTTTGAAAGTGTCATCTGAACGACCTTTCACACATTAAACTTCATAGCAGGATATGGACTGAGTCAGACCTACTAGGATTCTTGGTTTGAGAAAACCTATATATTCCAATCCTGCTGTATAGGCCAATAAGCTATCAGCAGTGAGACCAAAGTGCATAGCATACAGCACGTGAGAAAGATTTCCAATCTCCAAATTACTGCCAATGCTTCCTTGTCTGTGTCTGAATGTTACCTTCCCTACATCTGTTAACAGCCTTCTGGCATAAGAAACTGGCTTTATTCACACTCTAGCAGCTGAGCTAAAATGACTCCAAGGTCAACCAGACAAGCGTGAACTCTCAGCTGTTGTTGCCAGCAAGCTTTGAACATGTGAACACCTTGACACTTGAAATTCTCCTTTACACCTGGAACAATGTATGTGGTCACCCTTTGCCCTATGTATGAGCAGCATATATGACATTGTGAATCCTCTAATAGATTCTGCCACTATGGTAAAATCTGGTTTGAATTGGCTAGTTGCAATGGGGGTCTACACACAGAGGGGGGAGGAGAGTCTCTCCTGTTTACAAACAAGCAGCTTGATCACAACCCCACACAGGTGCCAGAGCAGCCAATCATGGATGCAGGCACCCACAACTGCAACCAATAAAGGAAACAAGACCTGCTGTAAAGGGGAGAATACAATGAAGGAAATGGAGGCAGAAAGGCCTGGAACAGCAAGGTGGTGACAGTCCTGCAGCAGCCTGCCTTCAAGAAAACAGCCAGGAGACTGAAAGAGACAGCAAGCCCAAAATGGGAAGAACTAACAGGCTTAACTGAAGGTGAAGGTCCAGGAACTGACCTGACTGACAGCAAACTAAGGAGGGTCAGTCAGAAGAAGCTGAGGCCCTTCGAGAGACCACCTCAAGAGGCAGTGACCTGAGTGTATTCATTTGCACTAGGAATGGGACCTTGAGCACAGTGGAAGTTTTTGTAATAACGGTAATGCACGTCTGTGTAGAAAACAGAATTTTCTCAGGGGCCAGCTATGACAGTCTGCATCCCTATGTTCATCCTTTTTACAAGTCTTTGTACAAAGTATGTCTTGTGAATTTTGTACATAATGTGTGAGCGAGAAATCTACATTTTGGCAAAGAAACAGCTAGAGGTTCCTGTCCCCACAGACTTTGTGTTTCCTGAAATTAAGCCGGAGATGATTTTCAAAGAAAAAGAGAGCTACCGGAAAGGGGAACAGATGCCCCAAAATATCTCTTCCCTTCATTTCTACTCATGGCATTGACAATGCCTGAAGGACAAAGGAAGCATTTTTGGACTGGGGAGGGATCCTGGCAGAAAGAAATTCAGTCAGTAAGATTGCTAAAACATGTGGTGAGAAAGACCTTTTGCTTTGAATTTATTTAGCCTGTTAAGTTAGGTATTAGTTTTATTTCTTTGTAATAATTTTTGACTTTTATGCCTCATTACTTATAATCACTTCAAATCTATCTGTAGTTAATAAACTTGTTTTGTTTTAGCTAAACCAGTATGCTTGGATTGAAGTGTTTGGGAAACTACATTTGAGATAACAGGATTCGTGCGTATCATTTTCTATTAATAAAATTATGGACTTTATATGAGCTTGTACTGTCCTGGAGAGGTCTGGGCAGTACAAGACACATATTTCTGGGGCAAAGTCTGGGACTGGGAATGTGCTGGTGTTGCTCTGCAGTGTAATTCAAGAGTGGCTGGCCATAGCACTCATACAGTATAGCTGGGAGTAATTTACATGCTGGAGGCTGTGTCTGAGTAGACCAGGAGTGATTGCTCTCACAATGAATCAGTGTAAAAGGCACCCCAATTTGGAGAATTGATGGACACAGCTGTTCAACAGTCCAGATTGCACCCTAGGGAATGTCACACCAGCCCAAGATAATGGAATGAAGTCCCAGAGAAACTAAGGAACATCACAAGACTCACCACCTTCCCTAAAAATATATATATCAAAGTGTGTGTGTGTGTGTGTGTGTGTGTGTGTGTGTGTGTGTGTGTAAATAACAAAAATGTCCAAAACAAGACACTCCACTGCACACACTTGTCCCTGAGGAGGAGTGGGGGGCAGGGACGAACATGGATCAGAAGTTAGTCATGTTTTCATTGAGTGCCTACCAGTAGTGCATTAGATACTATGGTGATGAACATGGTGTAAGAACGTGTATAAAATAGAATAGAAAAATGCTTCCCAGACTTGGTAGTTTGGGCTCCGTTAACTTGTGTTTTTTTGCTGTTATTTTGAAGGCCCATGTGTTTGGCAGGCAGCACAGCCCCCAGACACTGTCTTTGTTTGTTTGTTTGAAATACACAAATTAGACTAACAAAGGGAAGGAAGGAAAAGGATATACATAAATATTAATATATACATAGAAATACAGTGGTACTGATGGCATACATTACAGTTATGCCTGGGATTTTCAAAGGAGATGGTGAGTTAGTTGCTTAACACCTACTGAATTTCAATGGGATTTGTGTGCCTAACTCTTAGGATCCTCAGGGGTCCCCTGTAAGTAAGATCATACCCACTGCAATGTAAGCCCGGGGTTAGTAAAACTTGAGTTAGCAGATCCTGGGATTGTTAACCTAGGTGTTGAGCATCTACACTGCTTTGTAATCCAAGGTTAGGAATTATTGAACCTTGATTCCCAACCTGGGCTTCCAGCATCTACACTGCATTATGTAGGCCTGAGTCCAACCACCCATAGCCCAGACTTCCTGGCACCCTCCCAAAATGTGGCCACTCTCACCCTTTGTTTGTTGTGCCATGTGGGAAATCTTGACTGTCCACCAAAGTGGATTGTCCAGTGGACAAAAAGTCAGCTGTGGGATTGTGGAATACTTTTGGCAGTTTTCCAGAGCATGAGTTAGGATGGGCTGTGTCTACACTGCAAAGCTCTGGGGGGGGGGGGGGGTTTGACCCCTTGGTCCTGGTTTCACTCAGCCTTGACCCTCCTCCACCACGGGGTCCTGTGACTGAGGGTCCAAGCCCTGGGTTAGCGCGATATGTGTGTAGACCCTGGCTTACATTTCAGAATAGACATACCTTAGATGTCTCAAATTGGGCAACAAGACTTAGTGGATACTTAGGATCTTAATCTCTCTATGCCCCAGTTCCCCATCTGTAAAATGGAAATAATATTGCCTTATTTCACAGAGGAGTGGTGAAAATAAATTGTTTGTGAGGCACTCAGGTACTGTATTGATGAGTGCCGTACAACAGCCCACAAGGAGATAAATAATTTTGGCTACAGAGCAGGGTTTGAATAGTGTGCCACATATAATGCATGGGACACAGACTGAAGAATGAGGAGCAAACAAAATACTGAATATCTGCTCATTAAGTGACTGCTGAATAGCATGTGATCATGTTGTCGGAGAAAAACACAGTTCTCACTCTTTGGTTGGGTGCAGCAAAGTCAGATACTTTATTCTCAAGCAATTGCATAGAGGGGGAGAGTGCACTAGGACACAGGGTTTCCCCCTGCTAGGCAGGTCTCTCTACAGGTAAACAATTGCAGCAAGCATTTATACCTTTTGTTACAGACAATAATGAGCAACAGCTGCATTTTGTTTATACATAGATCATCCTGATAACTTATTTTTCTCACTTATTTAGACTCTAGTCTACATTCCATCTTATCTACACAAGGTCGCAACAACTTCTCACACAGTTCTTTCCCACTCGCCTCACACAATCCTCGCTGCTACAAATCTCGCGTTATTAGGGTTACAGCTAGCCTGACTCTTGCTCACAGCTAGCCTGTCTGCATTGACATCCCCTTCAAATCCCTGTCAGTTCTTGCTCTACTTCCACAATGTAATTAATAATGCATACACACAAGGGGGTTGAATTAAGGGGCAACTTAACTCTGTCTTTTCCTGACTTGTTGAGTACTTGACTTTGCCATCTTAATAAAGTTCTTTTAACATTTGTGTGTGCTTGTGCATGTGTGTAAAATTATATAAAGCAAGATTGTCTGACACTTCTCCATTGTGTTCATGTTAGTTCTGTAGATTCCCTAATTCAGATCTGCCTTTCATTCTCTGGTCTAATCAAATAGTGGGACAACTTACAGTAGTTAGAAAAATATTAAATGTTTCCTTCAAGAGCATTCCTTGTACCTTCTACTCCTAAAATTTCCTCCATTGCCAGAATATATATTAGATTATATCAGGAAACTTTTTTCACATTCTTATTGCTTTGGATATTAACATTTTATTTCATCCATGAAATAATTTACATTATGCAATTGCACACCATTGATGAAAGCTCTTATCTACAGTATATAGATGTAGGAAATAGGCCCGATTCTGATTTTGCACTGTGGTAACTCCATTGACTTCAGAGAAGCTAGTTCTGTTTTATACCAGTGTAAGGAAGATCGGGGAACCCCTAGACATATCCCTAGGGTATTCTATACTGCAATAAAACATCCATGGCTGGCCCCCATCAGCTGAATCAGGCTTGTGGGGTAATAAAACTGTAGGCATCCGGGCTCGGGCTAGAGCCTGGGATCTAGGACCCTGCCCCCTTGCAGGATCCCACTGTTTGCTTCTGCTAATCAGATCCTAAGATTTTAGGTCAGGCCCCAGAAAATGAGTAACATGCAAGTAGTGACTCTCTGTGAAAGGTCTGGTTTAAGTGACTTGCCCAGCATCACACAGGAACTATGTGGCAGAGGCAAGTATAGAATCCATTTTTCCAGGGCCACATTCAACTGCTTTCCCCTCCCCTTCCTTTCTCTTTCTGCAACTCCCTGTCTCATTTACTATACATCTCCAAATTTCTGCAACAAATGAAGCAGGATTACAACAGACACCCATTTTCTTCACTGAACAATCTTGATTAATCCTCAGAATAGGTCCATTCTGTGCACTGAGTGATGCAAAAGTCGTGTGGAAAAAATAGTATGTGATCATGTAATTAACAACTGTGTGAATACATATGCAGAAGAGGGCTAAGTTAAGGTTGCATGGACACCATAATTCTGACATTTCATAACTTTTGAGTGCTTGACTTTCCAACCTTAATAATGTTCTTTTAACATAACTTTGTGTGTGTACACACACACACACACACACACACACATAATTTCATAGGTGTTTAAAATGCAAACAGAAATTCCATCATGTGGCATCATATTGACACCCACATAGAGTTGGAACCTTAAGATCTGCCCCTTGACCTAACAAAATAAATGATAGCACGAGTAGGTGTCATCCTGTATGTGGACTGGCATTGGAGAGGAATGAGGCACATGTGGTGCCAGTGTGTTTCATTGATATTTCTTGACAGTACAGAAATGGGAAGACTCGGGAATTTTATATAATTTTGCAGATTCTGGAGGACAGTGTGCTCTAGTGGGCTCAGACTCTTCTGCCCATTTCCCCCAGGCTTTTGGCCCATTGCCTCCAACCTGTCCTTGTTCCAGTCCTGTCTCTTCCCCATCCCTGGTGCCTTGTCTCAATTCTCTTCTCCTCACCTAGACAGTTCCAGTCTCCACTCCTGAGACTATTCATCCCAGCCTCAATTTTCTTGTACAGCCAGTCCTAGTCTGTTCCCTTCTTTTTGCCCAGCCATTTCCAGTTTTCCCCCACTTCCCCAGCTACATACCCCCCTCTTCTTACCCAGTCAATCCCATTTCTGCCCTCCTGATTTCTCATCTAATCTGTCTCTGTCCATCCCCCCAGCCTACAGTTGCCCTCCCACTCCACATTCCCCATCTCCGCTGGATCCCAGTCTCATCCTCTCTCCTTGGGCTCCTTATCCAATGTCAGTGTCCCCCTACCTTTAGCTTATTGTCTTAATCTATTTGCCCACCCAGTCCTATTTCTTCCCCCACAACCTGGCTCCTTGTCAGATCTGTCTCTTGCCCCCACCAGTTCCCAGTCCCAATTTCCTGGCTCAGAGAGTTCCATTCTTCTCCTTTAGCTCTTCAATCTATCTGACTTTCCCCACACCTAGTGGTTCCCAATCTACCTCCCCAGTTCCCTTCCTAGCTCCCAATCCTAGTCTCTTTATCCAGTCAATCCCAGTCTATATCTCTAACTCCCAGTCCCAGATTCCCCATCTTCCTCCCTCTGCCAGCTTGCAGTCCAAGTCTTCTTCCCCATGCTCCTTGTCACAATCTACTCCTCTGCCCCAGCTCTTGTCCCCTTTGTATTCAAATCAGGCAGCTTCTTCTGCACCCTGCTTGTGCATTAGAGGATGGTGGGGGTGGGAGTGGCACTGAAAGCCGAAGAGGAAAAGTCTCTCTGCTATTATGTCTGGTACCCAGCTCCAGCCCACAGCAGCCTGGGAATGTGATAGCAGTGAAAGTCCTGTTGTGTTGCTTCAGCCCTGGGCTGGAGCATTCTCAGTGCAGATAGAATCTTTGGTGAATTTAGCTGCAGAGTTCTAGCAAGTCTCTACTGAGCATGAGTGAGCTGCAATTTTTTTAAAAGCTCATAACTTAGCCAATTTTGAATGGACTGTCACATGGATGGCAAAAGGCACATCCCTGACACAAAGAATCAGGCAACCTTAATAAAAGATGGTGCTAATACATTTATGGGACAGCAAATTGTTCTGTACATAGACAAATGCACTTCAGAGCAGGCACTGGCTCTACAAACATTCAAGACCTCTACTAACCCAGAAGCATGGTTCTCTTATTCTGCAACATAAGTAATGTCAGATATATTTGACAGCTTAGCTCTCCTGCAATGTATGCTGGAAATTGTGCTGGTAGCACTCTGAGGCAGACAAAATATCCAGCTGGTCCTTGTACTGGTGTAAACCCTGGTGTGAAGAGACATTTTAAAAATGTTGAACTTCCCAGCTAGCTTTGTTCAGTGATCTAATTTGGAAAATATTTATACACCACTGATTTCCTGCAGGCTTTAATCCACTGCTGCTATTTTTAACAGCTATTCGTTCTAACTCATGTGGCACAATTAAAGGGTGTGAATAAAACCTATAAAAGGTTTCCTCTCAGAGCACTATTTTCTTGCTGTGAGAGTGATATCATATTCCTTTGACAGGCAAGACAAAACAAGGTGGAAAACAAAACAAGATGGTAGTCAGGATTATGTTATTTTTAAGCTTGTATCTCACTGTCTGCCAAAGCTGAAAAAGGGCTTCTGACATTTGGAAACAGCGCCTGGAGAGATTTGGTAGTTTTGAGCTGACAATCCACCCCAATTTTGCCAAGTGATAAGCCTTCAAGAAATCACAATTTGCACGCGTTCAATAGAGACTTGTTGCAGTTTAACAGATTTTCTCCTCACTGAGCATGCTCAAGAGTCTCTCACAGTTCCTAGTGCTGACCAGACTGCACATGGCATATGCCATCCCCACAAAGCAACTGGACATGCTGCAGCCCACGGGCTTTCCCTTGTAATCACTGCTCTAGGCCCAAGTAGAACTGGGCACCTGAACTGAGAGCAGGGAGCCTTTCTTTCCTGTGCTCTCAATGCCTCCTATACTGGCTCCCAGCTAGATTGGAGGAGGAAGCTGCATGACTGAAATGCATTAGGGGCAAAGTAAATTCACCAGACTCCTTTTGCTAGACTGCAACTGGTCAGGCAAGGGGAATGGGATGTGAGAGCCAAAGGAAGGGGAAGCTGGAACTGGGTGCTACCACTGCAACTGAACAAGGAGGTGGGGTGGGGAGCTGAGGTAGGGAAAGAAAGAAGATGGATATGACAAGAAACTAGGATGTGGGGCACCCAAAATTCATGGAAATGTTTGACCTTCACCTCTCTGTGTCTCAGTTCCCTATCTTTAAAATGGGATAATAATAGTCACCTCCTCATCTCAGAAGAATGTTGTGAAAATTAATTAATTCATATCTGTGAGGCTCTCAGGTACTATAGCCATAGGAAAGTCTAAGAGTAGATAAATAATTCTGTCTTCAGAGCAGAGTTTTAATAGTGTGTTGCAAATAAGGCCAGGGCCATATGTTGAACAGTGAAAAGAGAACAAAACATTGAAGAGCAGCTCACTAAGTGAGCACCATTTGTTCTGTATATTGTATGAGGCACAGATCCTATGGGGGGGAAAATGTGCTCATAGAATTAAAGATTTAATCAAAATGCATACGCATAAGAGGGCCGAATTAAGGTTGCACAGACAAGTATTTTCTGTTTTGGTTTTTAGTGATGCGGGAGCACATATAGTAAGCCTTGAACCTTGTATCTGATTCATATACAGGTGCTGAGTGACAAATAAAATTATTTGTCAATGGTACAGTGGTCTCAGTGTGCAGTGCCACACCTGAGTGAGTTACTTTTCAGTGTAATATTAGCACTGAAGCCTTGCAGGATGTTTGGTCTGCTGTTTTGGAATTGGAATTATGATTAGTCTTTATATGACAAAGTCATACAATAGGTTGTAGTACTTGTGCTGTGATTTTTATGCTCGTTATTTTGCCTTTTGCTAATTAATCCTATTTCCTGAAATGAATATATTTTTGACAGTTCAATTTTATTTGTGTTATTTATGCATAAGCTAGTAGACAGTGTCTTTCCTCTGCCCTTCCCACCCAAAACATTCCCCTTTCCTCTTTGTTTTCTAGGTTCTAGATTTTTTGTAATAGTTTCTTTTTGAATTTCAGTTACCCTGAGGGTAAAAAAGTAAATCTAGAGACATTATTTTCTAATGTTCTTAAATGGACACTGTCAGCTTAAATTTTGTAAAAACAGGCTTTTATAAAGCCTACGAGAAATATAACTGTTTCCACACAAAAAAATCCATTAAAAATGGTTGTTTTCAAATAAACAAATAGTCCCCTGAAGTATCTGAAACCCAAACTTTGCAGCATTAGGAATCTGAAACTGACTGTAAACTAAAGTGAGACTGATCTCACTGATTTCTATGGCTTGAGCTGTAAACAATGTGTGTCAGTCGTATTGGATTTTTAATATTTTTAATAATCTAAGGTGTTATTAGTAATATTGGTACATGCATTTGTTTACAATATATGATTTTGTATGCTGATGGTGTGCCTTTATTCATAGAGAACATCAGTTAGATTTACACAGATTTATGTGTTTTCTGGCATTTGAAGTGACTCTAGTTCTAGACCTTGGACTGAGTCATCAAATTATACCCCCTTAAAAGGTCCTTACCTTTATTTTCCATAGTTGCATATGAAAATGTGAAGAAACAAAATGGGGGTAGATGAAAGAGAAGTATTTTCCCTCTGGACTTTCTTATCTGGATGTTCTTTTTAAAAATTAGAATATTTTAGCATAATTAATTAAAATTATTTAATAAGAAATATTTGCACTGGAATGTGAAGACTTTCATATCTATGTCACAAGATCAGATCCAGCCCAGTGCCGGAGGCCGAGATCCTCAAAGGCTCTGAATTTCCATTGATTTCAATGGAAAGTTGGCACCTAAATACCTTTGAAGATCTGGGCCTAAAAGTGATTAACATCTTATGTTGGTTTGGTATCCAATAAAAGAAACTGGATGTTTGTTGCAAAATCTCATTCCACTCTCTATGAGATCTCAGAAATCACCAACATTTGCACTAATTGACAATCTTGGTAAAGGGGAAAAGGATTGATTGGGACCAAGACTAAACTACTCTTTCACCTTTAAAGGGGTTTTTCTAGGTAAGAAGTGAGATTCATTGACAGAGAAACCTATTCAGCCACTGCCTGGAGTGTACCTGTTCTATGGATAAACTCAGGGTTTCAGTCTCTTGGCTGTCACTCCCCTATGAGCAGTCAATTCACAAACAAACAGAGGGCTTTTTTATTTTTTTACTTTTTTTTTTTCTTGACAACTAAGGGCTTGTCTACACTGGCAAGTTTTGTCGCCAAAAAACTGCCTTTTGGTGACAAAACAGCGATAGTGTACACACTGCAAGGTCACTTTTAAAAAAAACCAACACCTAGATTTGGTGACAAAAAACTTCCAACCCTGCGAGAGACTTTTGTCTTTTCCCCTCCCTTTATTGTCGACAAACAGCCAGTGTAGACACCACAGAATATTTTTTTGATTTTATTGGCCTCCAGAAAGTATCCCACGATTCCAATGCTGCCACTCTGGTCAGCGGTTTGAACTCCGCTGCCCTGCAGCCAACCTGCCCCTCCCCCTTGCAAGCCCCGGGATTTTTAAATCTCATTTCCTGTTTGCTGGCTTCCCAGAGGACCTTCCCAGGTAAGCATGACTGGCTATCGCACCAAACGCACTCCCGCTTGGACCACCGCTGAGTTGTTGGATCTGATCAGTATATGGGGAGAGGAGTCTGTTCAGCTGCAGCTGCGAGTGACCCGTAGAAATCGGGACATATATGGGCAAATTTCTCGAGGCTTCTGCAAAAAGGGCTATGATCGGGACACGCGGCAGTGCAGAGCGAAGATAAAGGAACTGAGGCAGGCGTACCATAAGGTGCGGGAGGCAAACCATCGCTCCGGTGGTGCACCTAAGAGCTGCCGCTTCTACAAGGAGCTGAATGCTATCCTCGGTGGTGAGCCCACCTCCATTGCCGATTGCCCCGTGGATACTTCGCATGCAGCTGAAAGAGAAGGTAACCTGGAGGCTGAAATTGTGGATGAAAAAGTCAAGCTAGAAGAGGATGTGATGATCTCAGCAGGGTCGCCCGGTGGGGCAGGCAGCCAGGAACTTTTCTCCACTCCAGAAGTGCTCAACAGGGAGCAGGAAGTAGATGAGACGCCGCATAAGTTGCTGTGGCTTGTGTAGGGAATCGAAAAGTGGGAGGCAGGTAGTGTTTTCTGTGAGCTGGACATTGTCCTGTGTAGCTAATCTGCATGGCCAAGCAGGGTGTCAATGGACATCGAGACCTGCAGGGAATCCTCCAGAGAGAGGCTCTGGAAAGTTTCCAAGAGGTACTTGTTAATCCTCTGCCACAGATTCCAAGGGACTCAGCCTTGTTGGTTCCCCCATTGTAGGAAACTGTCCCCTGCCATTTAGCAATCACTGGAGCTGGGACCAAAGCGGCACATAGCTGAGCTGCATATAGACCGGGGTGAAAGCCGCAAGCATTCAGCAGCTGAGCCCTGGTTTCTCTGGTCACCCTCAGCAGTGAGATGTCAGCCAGCAGGTTGGCCGCCTGTGAAAAAGTGTGTGATAATTTTAGAATGAGTCCCCTGCAAAGCTGCCCTGCAAGCCGTGACCTTTTTGTCTGTGTGCACAACCACCTTCCCCCCACTCCCAAAACTCACCATCATTGGGGTGTTCACGGAGCTGTGTGCCTGTCTAGAGTCTCAGAGAGAAAGTGATTTCTATTAGGAAAATACCCTTTTTACTAAAATGTTTCAGTCGTTTGCTGGAATGTAACAATTCCTCTACTGTTCAGCACAGACCTTGAAGAACACATCACGCACCCCCCGCGGACTGGCTTTGGCAGATAAGAAAAAAGCCTAGGCGCAGCAAAGAAGACATGTTCCGCGAGGTTATACAGCACGATGAGAGACAGACCAGGGAACGGAAAGAGTGCTGGGAAGCTGAAAGGCAGGACAGAAAAGAGAATGCTGCTTTTGCTAGGCAAGCGACAGAGCGGATGATAAAAGTTATGAAGGATCAGAAAGAGATGCTCATGTCTCTGATACAGCTGCAGACTGAGCAGATCCGTGGTTAAGCGCCACTGCAGCAGATGCACAATTCTTTGCCAACCCCACCCCCCTCTATGCCCACACATTCCTTTTCACTTCACAGCACTCCTGAGCTTCCCCATCACTCCAGGCCCTCTCACAGCTTGAACAATGATAGCTGGAACTACGCACAGTTGTGAGGTTTTACCCTTTTTAACAATAAATAAAGGCTAAGGTATTTAATCATAGAATCATAGAATCATAGAATCTCAGGGTTGGAAGGGACCTCAGGAGGTCATCTAGTCCAACCCCCTGCTCAAAGCAGGACCAAACCCAACTAAATCAGCCCAGCCAGGGCTTTGTCAAGCCTGACCTTAAAAACCTCTAAGGAAGGAGATTCCACTACCTCCCTAGGTAACCCATTCCAGTTCTTCACCACCCTACTAGTGAAAAAGTTTTTCCTAATGTCCAACCTAAACCTCCCCCTCTGCAACTTGAGACCATTACTCCTTGTTCTGTCATCTTCTATCACTGAGAACAGTCTAGATCCATCCTCTTTGGAACCCCCTTTCAGGTAGTTGAAAGCAGCTATCAAATCGCCCCTCATTCTTCTCTTCTGCAGACTAAACAATCCCAGTTCCCTCAGCCTCTCCTCGTAAGTCATGTGCTCCAGCCCCCTAATCATTTTTGTTGCCCTCCGCTGGACTCTCTCCAATTTATCCACATCCTTCTTGTAGTGTGGGGCCCAAAACTGGACACAGTACTCCAAATGAGGCCTCACCAGTGCTGAGTAGAGGGGAATGATCACATCCCTCGATCTGCTGGAAATGCCCCTACTTATACAACCCAAAATGCCATTAGCCTTCTTGGCAACAAGGGCACACTGTTGACTCATATTCAGCTTTTCGTCCACCGTAACCCCTAGGTCCTTTTCTGCAGAACTGCTGCCCAGCCATTCGGTCCCTAGTCTATAGCAGTGCATGGGATTCTTTCGTCCTAAATGCAGGACTCTGCACTTGTCCTTGTTGAACCTCATCATATTTCTTTTGGCCCAATCCTCTAATTTGTCTAGGTCCCTCTGTATCCTATCCCTACCCTCCAGCGTATCAACCACTCCTCCCAGTTTAGTGTCATCTGCAAACTTGCTAAGGGTGCAGTCCACACCATCTTCCAGATCGTTAATGAAGATATTGAATAAAACCGGCCCCAGCACCGACCCTTGGGGCACTCCACTTGATACCGGCTGCCAACTAGACAAGGAACCATTGATCACTACCCGTTGAGCCCGACCATCTAGCCAGTTTTCTATCCACCTTACCGTCCATTCATCCAGCCCATACTTCTTTAACTTGCTGGCAAGAATACTGTGGGAGACTGTATCAAAAGCTTTGCTAAAGTCCAGAAATAGCACATCCACTGCTTTCCCCTCATCCACAGAGCCGGTTATCTTATCATAGAAGGCAATTAGGTTAGTCAGGCATGACTTGCCCTTGGTGAATCCATGCTGACTGTTCCTGATCACTTTCCCCTCCTTTAAGTGGTTCAGGATTGATTCCTTGAGGACCTGTTCCATGATTTTTCCAGGGACTGAGGTGAGACTAACTGGCCTGTAGTTCCCTGGATCTTCCTTCTTCCCTTTCTTAAAGATGGGCACTACATTAGCTTTTTTCCAGTC
>QXTE01000060.1:2930867-2950395 GCA_003942145.1 Platysternon megacephalum | reverse complement strand
AATCATAGAATCTCAGGGTTGGAAGGGACCTCAGGAGGTCATCTAGTCCAACCCCCTGCTCAAAGCAGGACCAAACCCAACTAAATCAGCCCAGCCAGGGCTTTGTCAAGCCTGACCTTAAAAACCTCTAAGGAAGGAGATTCCACTACCTCCCTAGGTAACCCATTCCAGTTCTTCACCACCCTACTAGTGAAAAAGTTTTTCCTAATGTCCAACCTAAACCTCCCCCTCTGCAACTTGAGACCATTACTCCTTGTTCTGTCATCTTCTATCACTGAGAACAGTCTAGATCCATCCTCTTTGGAACCCCCTTTCAGGTAGTTGAAAGCAGCTATCAAATCGCCCCTCATTCTTCTCTTCTGCAGACTAAACAATCCCAGTTCCCTCAGCCTCTCCTCGTAAGTCATGTGCTCCAGCCCCCTAATCATTTTTGTTGCCCTCCGCTGGACTCTCTCCAATTTATCCACATCCTTCTTGTAGTGTGGGGCCCAAAACTGGACACAGTACTCCAAATGGTACAGCATTTTTATTCTGTGTTCTACAAAAGCGTATAGCAATCAATTCACTCTTGGGAACAGGTTCCTAAAGCATTGTGTTGTACGAATCTTGGGCCCCAACATTGTACATGGCTGCAACAGGGAAGCAACTCCAAAGTAGATGTGTTACTGCCCCTCATTGTCAAAGTGGTTCCTCAAAGCCTCTCTGATATTAATAGCAGCCCTCTGGGCTCCTCTGACAGCCCCAGCATCTGGCTGTTCAAACTGTGCAGCCAAGTGCTCTGCCTCAGTGTTCCACACCTAAGCAGACATTTCACCCTTAGATTCACACAGATTATGCAAAATGCAGCATGCGGCTATGACCACGGGAATATTATCCTCGGTAAGGTCTAGCCTGTCATTGAGACACCTCCAGCGAGCTTTCAAATTACCAAAGGCACATTCAACTACCACGTGGCACCTGGTCAGCCTGTTGTTAAAATGCTCCTTGCTGCTGTCCAGGTGCCCTGTGTAAAGTTTCATGAACCAGGGCTGTAAGGGGTAAGCCGGGTATCCCAGGATTACTATGGGCATTTCCACATCCCCCGCTGTGACCTTGTGGTCTGGAAAGAAAGTCCCCGCCTGCAGCTTTCTATACAGGCCTCTGTTCCTGAAGATGCGTTCGTCATGAACCTTTCCAGACCAGCCTGCATTGATGTCTGTGAAATGCCCCCGGTGATCCACAAGCACCTGCAACACCATGGAGAAGTATCCCTTCCTATTGATGTGTTCAGAGGCAAGGTGGTCTGGCGCTAAAATTGGAATGTGTGTGCCATCAATCGCCCCGCCACAGTTAGGGAAACCCATCTCTGCAAAACCATCCACTATTTCATGCACTTTTCCCAGAGTCACGGTCCTCCGCAGCAGGATGCAATTTATTGCCCTGCACACTTGGAGTAATACAGCCCAAACAGTGGACTTCCCCATTCCAAAATCATTTGCGACTGACCAGTAGCAGTCTGGATTCACCAGCTTCCACACAGCGATTGCAACACACTTCTCTACCGGAAGGGCAGCCCTCAATCTGGTGTCCTTGCGCTGCAGGTTGGGGGCCAGCTCAGCACATAGCTCCATGAAGGTTGCTTTACGCATCCTAAAGTTCTGTACCCACAGGTCATCATCCCACACCTGCATGACAATGCGATCCCACCAATCAGTGCTTGTTTCTCTAGCCCAAAAGCGACGGTCCACCGTATGCAGGTGCTCTGTGAATGCACAAAGCACTGAAAAGTTGCTGCTGTCCATATCACACTCGGGTGCCTGCGATTCATCCTCTGTCAGTAACTCTGAGAGTAACTGTGCTGCCATGCGCGATGTTCTCACGACAGTTAGCAGCCCATAAGAGAGAAGTGTGGGATCCATCCTCTCTCACTGCAGATGCTGGCGCGCACTACAAAAGAATGACAGTTGGGAAAACTGTGCAAAAGGAAGCCAGAGACCTTTGGAGGAGTGGGACACAAAGCGGTGCATGACGGTACATTTTGCACATCCCAGGATGTGCCGAGCTCCATTTCCACATTCCCACAACACCTAGTGATGGATGTTGTCACCAGGCACTGTGGGATACATACCCACAGTCCATTGTTCTCACTATCAACAAAGGTGCCCCAAATGCGGACATGATCTGTCAACAGAGGGAGGAAATGTAGACACGCTTTGGCGACTTTGCTTCTGTCGATTTTTCCTTGGCGACATTAGTTTCATTGAAAAAACTTGCCAGTGTAGACAAGCCCTAAGTAATTAGACTGAGTAGCAGTAATTTAGCTACTACTGAACTATAGCTAGCAGGCTTTATAATGGAGTTATGGGACTATTTAAAATACCCACTACTAATTAATTTCCATAGGAATTAAAAATTAGATATTTCATCTATTAGAAAAAATATCATGATAACTGCTGTAAAGAAATTAGGGTGGAATTTTCCTTCCTAGCAGCATATACTGTATCTCTAGCAAGGCTATTAACCAAAAACCCAGACAAGTACAATGTTGATTAGGGGGTCGGTGGATGGGGAAGCAATTTAGGGTCTAATCCTGCAAAGACTCATGCGAATGAGTAACTGCAGTTGTGTGAGTAGGTCCATTGACTCAGTGGTAGTAATCGCTTGAGTCAAGTTACTCATGTGTGTAAGTTTTTGCAGGACTGGCTTTTTAGAGTATGTCACCTCTGCAAATAAAAACCCACGGCTGGCCCATGCCAGCTGACTCGGGCTCCTGGGGCTCATGGCAGGTGTGTAATTGCAGTGTAGAAATACCCTTAGTGCCTACAAATATGATTCTTTGAACTCACCTAAACAAACAGAAGTTTGTTTTGTTTGTTTGTTTAGCCATTTTCAATGCTTGTTTCTTTGATGGTGGGTGATAGGAAACCTTTAGGGCTCAGTTCTAATCTCAGATATGCGGGCGTGCATTGCTTAGTATCTTGTAAAATTAGCTGCTGTCAATGAGTGAGCCAAAGACTTTTCAACCTACTGCATGCATTTATGAGAGCCTGCACATTTGGGATATAGGAATGAGCTTTGAGTTTCTGCAACTGGATGTTACAGTTCTACAGTGCCCTAGACAACGCCTCCCAATGGTCCTAAAACAACACTTTGTCTCTAGAAGGAGAGGAAGAGGAATATTTATTTGTTTTGTTTCAAATGTTACAGCAAAAACAAAAACAACCTTTCTTATGGCTGCTTACTTCTGCACAGGAACATGCTAAATGCCCTTGTATAAACCCAAACTCAAATGTGAATAGGGTTACCCATAATTTAGTCAACTAAGATCACTAAATAAAAAAAAAAGGTCTTTTAGGTTATTTCCACTTCTTACATTGTTTTTTATCTCAGAATCATAGAGGGGTAAAGCATAAAAAGGACCTGGAGATGCCCATTTTCAATCTCTGAAAATAAAATAAATTCTCCCTATTCTGTTGCTTTCAGTGTCCCTTAATAATGTTCCCTACCCCTTTCTCAGATGTTATAAAATAGCTACCTATATGCCATGGCACATAGAAGGAGGTTTGATTTCCCAAATAAAGAAATTAGTTTCACTTATTCACATCACCTTTCTCTCTCCCTCTCCCCCTTTTTAAATATACCAGTGAAAATAAGAGTTTTTAGAAGTAAATTGCACCAATCCCTAAATGCATTTGTCTGCTATACTGGTGGTGTTTGTAGAGACGAGAATATCAACGCTCAGACAGATATATTTTAGTACTTATGTAACTCCTGCCTTACTTGAATCATAAATTGTCTCTGAAATATCAAATGCCTTTGAGGGGATGCATCACATAAAAATGGAAAAAGTGAATTACTCGTGTTTTGTCCTGGTAAAGGTCAAATAAAAGTTTTGTCACAAAAATATTTGTTCACTTTCTTTTTCCCTGGTCTTAAGGGAAGATCCTCAGCTGGTGTAAACTATCATAACTCTAGGAGTTATGATAATTTACACTGACTAAAGATCTGCCCCTTTGTTTCTAAGGACCATGCTTTCCAAAACTGAAATAAAGAGGTAAAAATTATATTTAGGGATAGAAGGGACTGGAAAGTTCATTAGAGTGTGTCTGGTGTAATATTTAGCATGCTGCTACATGAAATTTGCAATGGAACTAAAGCAAAATAGCTGATATTTCTACCTTAGGCTGTACACACACTAAGTGATATGCGCCCCCTGCAAGCCCAGATGACAGCTTTCTACTCTCTGTCAAAATGATTCAAAGAAAAAATCAGTCATAGCTGCAGAAGCTTGTTTTTGCCAGTTCCACCAGAGCCTTCCACTGAAAAGGAGGGATAGCTCAGTGTTTGAGCATTGCCTACTAAGCCCAGGGTTGTGAGTTCAGCCCTTGAGAGGGCCACTTAGGGATCTAGGGCAAAATCAGTACTTGGTCCTGCTAGTGAAGGCAGGGGGCTGGACTGGATGACCTTTCAGGGTCCCTTCCAGTTCTATGAGATAGGTATATCTCCATATATTATTTATTAAAAGGGACTATGTTATTAAATATTTTTGTCGATTCCCTCATCACTCTCTCTGTTTTGTGAATCCTGCAGAATACAGGTTTGTAAGGAACCTCTCCCACTCTGGACTATGGTGGTTAATAGAGGCAAACAGGGCCGGCGCTCCCATTAGGCGACCTAGGCGGTCGCCTAGGGCACTGCTATTTTGGGGGCGCCTGCGCTCCCGCCGCCCGTAGAAATTTGGGGGCGGGACCTTTCGCCGCCGCTGTTGGGGGCGGGATCTCGGGGGACGGGACCTTCCGCCGCCTAGGGCGCCGGCAAAGCTGGCGCCGCTACTGGAGGCAAAGGTTGTAATGTTAAGGTAAGCCAATAACAAAAATATTTTAGGGGAACCAGGTGACCCTGGAGATTGGAATGGAAACAAACAGCTTTTTACATCTAGCAGCACTGCCCAGAAAATTCCCATCAAGTCAGAGGGAAATCACAACTATTTCTGTGACTTTTTTTTTCTTCTTCATTTTTCAGCTACTTTTTTACCTCTAGTCTGCCGTTTCAAATCCAAGACAGGTCAGTAGAGGCTGAAAGAGATTATTGTAGGAAGGCTGCTTGAATGCCAATGTGAAGTGAGTTTGATAGTTTCAGACCAGTTTCCAGTGAAAAGGTGTCCACATCACAAAAACCAACGTAATAACTAAAAACTTTCCCCCCCCTCACTAAATAAGCTAAGTTTACGATCTAATACTTGTAGTGGTGTCTGTATCCAGCTCTGAAGATGAAGACATTTAAGATAAATTATCCTCTGTTTCTACTTAATGCAAGATGGTAAGGACACAGTAGTGACCTGACCTTGAATGTGTACTTTTGCAGTTGAGTTTTAGTTATACAAATACTTCTCTAATTTTTTCCATTCTGTAGATAACCAATTTTTGAGGGCTTACCTGTTGTTGCATAGGACTTGTTTGCCCTTCTTACAGGGTCTATTTTACCCATAAAAGATTATTCACCTGAGGAAAGGTTTACAGGATCAAGCCAATTACCATGGCAGTATTGGGTAATTATGGATTATGAGTGTGTTACACCATACTCAGAAGTATCAGAAAGTGACCGCCCTTGGAGGCAGGATGCCCAGATAGGTATGCCTTGTTCTGTACCCCCATGGTAAGTGGAGCACTGCATCCTTTAATTACTGGGCTATCATGTTCACCACTTCCATATCGACATCCAGAAAAAGAAACAATACTGCAAATATATTGGGACATGAAGTCAAACGTGGCAGTGAAATCTAAAGCATGGACTTTGGTTACCTGACTGGCTGACACCTTCACAATGCTCAATGAAATATTGTCTTTGCGCGTAATGACTCCAGTTTATTCCCGTTTGAGTCCTGAACTTGCACTAATTTATATTTATCTGATACTAAGGAAAAAATGGCAGAGTAGTTTGCCACAGTGATACACTGTATCCCATGATACTATTTTTAAGCTGTACACTGGGAATTCCTCATGTGTGTGAACAGACTGCTGCCAAATAATGACTATTTGACTACTTTTATCCCCTACTTTCTCTCCAAACTCTGTAATAAGCATACAACAAATTACAAAATATGAAATGCTGTGGGCAGCTGAATAACTAAGTAATATTCTTTGAAAATGTTTAGCATACATTATTGATGAATATTATGTCTACAGATTCTTGACATTTGAGAGATGATGCATGTAATGTATAACAACCCGAAATGTTATGAGTCATCAACTGTAAGGAAAAAACAAACAAAAAGAAAAAACAACCAAACCTGATTTGTCTTCCTTGATAATTCCAAGCTTTTATCAAAGTCTATGCAAATCTCAACTCAGAGACAGAGAAATATGACCAAATTTACAGAATGAACTATTAACAAGGCCATTTCAATACTGATCATACCAGCAAACCATAAGGCTTAATAAAAATAATAATAGAGGTTAACTGACTAATTTTAACTACGGGCCAAATTCCACTCCATATTACTCAGGTGTAAATCCTGGGTAGCCAAGGAGATTCATGGTGAATTACTGAATTTTGCAAATGAACTGGTAAGTAAACACGCATAACAACTGAAACAAGGATAAACTTTGTTCTTTAATTTGACAAGTGTAGCTTAGTTTGAATTATTTATGCAAATATTTCAAAGTATATTAGATAAACATTTTGAAGCACATTTTGTTAAAAGAAACAAAAACACAGTTTACATAATAAGAGATCTCACTACAGCACATCAGTAAGTACTGACTGAAAAGTGGAGTGTGAATTTTGGAGTGTGCTGATTAGCAAGGTTGTATTCATAGAAGGTTCTCTCTTTTCCAAGAGACTTAGGGTCATTTACCTTAAACCCTTGAGGCTAAATTCCAATTTCAGTTAAACAGATATAAATCTAGAGTAACTCCACCTAGAACATGAAATCTCTGCTATTCAGGCAAAAAAACAATCTATAAAAGTCATCTCTAATCCCTCTTCTACAACTCCCTTTTATCTGTGTTCCCTTCCTGTTTCCCAGGCCCCAACTCTAATGCAATCTTAGACTCCTCTCTTTACTTCTCCTCAGAAGTCAGAGTTCCTGCTTATTAATTAAATTCTGCCCTTTCTTCATTATCCCAGTTGCTAGAATCCTTGTTGCACTGATCATCTCTCAACTTGGTTACTGTAATTTTGTTTTTTATGCCACCCCCCGCCCCCAGCCTCTCTCTCTTTCCCTGTCAAAATAATGCTAACTTATTTTTCCTCTTGCTCCACTCCAAATGTCTCACTCCTTTGGATACCTCCATTGGCTCTCCATCTCTTAACACATCAAGGAAAATTTTCTCATCCTCATCAACAAATTTTAATTCATGGTTGCGCCCATGCTCTCCATAACTTTATCTCCCTACATCTGTGCTCACTTCCCACTCTTCTCACCCCTATGTTCTTCTCATTCCTTCAGCATTGCTACTACTTTCATCTTGTTTTCCCACTTTAAGCTTTCTGCCTTTGTTTGTCATTTCACCCTAACATTGCAATAGTCTCCCTTGTTTTACTCTGCAAGTGTCACTCTCTCTTTCCTTCCAATGCTTTCATAAAACCAACTCCTCCAAGTCATCCTTTGTCCTTCCCCAGGAATACTAGTGTCGAGTTCTGTTGTCCACACTTCTAAAAGGATGTTGAATAAGAGGAAAGTGTTCAGAAAAAGAGCTACAAGAATGATAAAGTTCTTGCTCTTAAAAAGATTGTCTATTTAGTCTAGCCAAGGGAAAATTAAGTGGTGACTTGATGATTGTCTATAAATACCTCCATGGGAAGACTATTTCTAGTATTAAGCAGCTCTTTAATCTAACAGATGAAGGCACTGCAAGATCCAAAAAGTGGAAGCATAATCTAAACAAATTCAGACTAGAAATAAGGTGCAATTTTACACTAATGAGCCATTGGAACAACTTACCTAAGTATATGATGGATCTCACATCACTTGAAGTCTCTAATTAAAGATTGGATGTCTTTCTAAAAGATATACCCCAGCTCATCCAGAATCTCTGGTCCTGCTTTTCTATGTAAATTCTAGGTTTGTTTTATGCAGGAGATCAGATTTGATGATTGTAATGCTTCCTTCTGACCTTGAAGTCTACTCACTTATGATTTATTAATAATTACCCCCACTCTCCCTGTCCAAAATTGTCATTGCAGAACTCATTGCCTTGGGAGGTTGTGAAGGAAAAAAGTATAACTGGGTTTAAAAAAGAATTAGATACATTCATGGAGGATAGGTTCATCAAAGGCTATTAGCCAAGATGGTCAGGAACTCTAAACCTCCAGTTGCCAGAAGCTGGGATAGAATGACAGGGGATGGATTACTCGAAATTGCTCTTTTCTGTTCATTCCCTCTGAAGCATCTGACACCAACCACTGTCAGAAGATAGGATAGTGGGCTGGATGGACCATTGTTCTTACCCAGTATGGCCGTTCTTATGTTGGTCTGTTGTCTTGAGTTTGTCTGATTTGTATTGTAAATTCTTTTTTAATAGAATATGAGTCTCTTTTGATCTGTGTAACAAGGCATGTAAACCTAGGGTGCTATATAAATTATAATAATAAATACTAAATTAAACAATAACCTAATAATGCAAACCTATCATGTCACTCATTTGTTATCTTGTTATTTGTGTAGAATATATTTGTGATGTAGTGACCCTCAAGACAAAGTTTAATTAAAAATATTTTTTGCATAATAGTGGTACAAGCACATTTGTCATCAGTCAGTGACTTGTGAAAACTCACTGAAGGGTTATAAAGCAGGGACAGATGACAAAATCTCACAGGTAGGCATAAAAAAGGCAACTTTAACAGAGGACTAGACGTTGGAAGACACACCAAAACTACATTAGAGTCATAAGAGTGAAATCAGTGGGGGAATCTGCTCAACATCCTAGATGTGTATACACAAATGCAAGAAGTATGGAGAATAAACAGGAAGAACTAGAAGTATTAGTACATAAGTTAAATTATGGCTTAATTGGCATCACAGAAACTTAGGGTATGTCTACACTGAAATTAAAACCTTTGGACTCAAGATGGACTATGAGCTCCATGACTCTGCGAGGTGCAAGTATCCAAGACCTTGGGCTGCAGCCCAAGCCCGAATATCTATACCACAATTTAAAAAACTCTTAGCCCAAGCCCAAGTCATCTGGCACAGGCCAGCCCCATGTCTAATTGTAGTGTAGACATTCTCTTGGTGGGATAAGTCACATGACTGGAATAAAGGGGTATAGCTTGTGTAGTAAGTGAAGGCCCTGATAAAGGCCCAGTATGAGGCCTGAGGCCTGAACTGAAGTAATGGTCAAAACTTTGCTAGCATAAAGCAAAGTTAAGCTGTGAGCCAGAGGCAGGCCCTGCTCACAGAAGCTGGCAAGGAAAGGGCTAATGCTGCAAGAAGATACATACCTAAAAGGTACAGAACACTAGATATCATGTATACATTCCACACAAATAACATGGAACAGGCCGACCCATCCCAATGACAGGGGCAAAAGGGTAAAATGATGGATAGAGTTGTTTTGATCGAACCAATCTGTACAAGGTGAGAGGCGGCACCTTACTACGTAGAGGGGTTGTACCTTGCTGTGTAGAAGGGTTGCACCTTAATACGTCAGGAGTGATGTGTAATTTGTTTGTACCTGTGTATAAGAACGTATCCCTGGGGCAGTGTCTTTGTCCGGCCGTAGGGGGAGTGGAAAGTCCCGCCACTAAGCCGGGTCCTTGCCAAGAGGCACTTTCTCGTAGTATGCCCTGAGTTAGGCTAAGAAACCTACAGGGAACTGCAATTGTGTCCAAGATCGCAATAAACCTAGTCGACGGGACTTTGCATCTTACTGGACTCTGTGGTTATTGGGGGTTCTCTTCGGGTCTGCTGGGTCAGCTATCTGTACAGAGCTGGGGCAGCACACAGAGGGAACATACGCACGCAGCCGAGTGATATCAACAGGAGAAAGCAGAGCACCATACCGGTAGCATCTGAACAACAGCTTGTTCAGGAAGGAAAAGCAGGTTAAAAAAGGAGGAAGGAGGAAGAATACATATATGTTCTGAGGTCCAGAAGGAGGTGAGAAGCAGATCAATTGTGAGACTCTGGATAAAGATAAAAGGGATAAAAAATTAGGGGTGATGTTATGGTAGAGGTCTACTATTAACCACCAAATCAGGAAGAGGAGGTGGATGAGGCACTTCTAGAACTAATAAATGAAATATCCAAAACAAAAGACCTGGTAGTAATGGGGGATTTTAACTACCCAGGCATCTGTTGTAAAAGTTATGCAGCAAAAACACAAAGATTCCAATGTATTTTTCTACTTGAGGCAAACTTTTGGTCCCAAACATGGAGGAAGTAACCAGGCCATTTTAGACTTGATTCTGACCAACAGAGAGGGATTGGTAGTGAATCTGAAGGTGGAAGACAATTTGGGGGAAATGATCATGAAATGGTCGATTTAATGATTCTAAGAAAAAGAAAGAGTGGGATCAGCAGAATAAGGACAAAGGACTTAAATAAATACAGACATGAACAAACTCAGAGAACTGGTAGGTAAGATCCCATGGGAAGAAAAACTAAGGAAAAAGGGAGTTCAGGAGAGCTGTCAGTTTCTTAAACAGAGAATATTAAAAGCACAACTGCACACTCTCCTGATGTGAAGGAAAGATAGGAGGCCATTATGGCTCCATTAGGAGAACTTTAATTAACCAAAAATCAAAAATGAATCCTAAAAATGTGGAAATTTGGAAGAATTACTAAGGAGGAGTACAAAAGAATAGCACACGCATGTAAGGACAAAAACAGAAAAGTTAAGGCACAAAATGAGTTATATCTAGCAAGGAACATAAAAGACAATAAGAAAAGGTTCTTTAAATATATTAGGAGCAAGAGAAAGATGGAATAAAGTATAGGTCCTCCACTTAGGTGAAGGAGAGCTAATAACTGATGACACAAAGAAGACTGAGGTGTTTAATGGCTATTTCACTTTAGTCTACACTAAAAATGTAAATGGTGACCAGATACACAACACAATTAATATTAACAATAAGAGAGAAGGGATGCAAACCAAAATAGGGAAAGAAAAGGTTAAAGAATATAGATAAGTTAAATGTATTCAGGTTGGCAGGGCCGCATGAAATTCACCCTTGGATACTTAAGGAACTAGCTGAAGCAATTTCAGAACCTTTGGAGAATATCTTCAGGAACTCCTGGAGGATGGGTGAGGTCCCATAGGATTGAGGAAGAGCAGACATAGTACCTATCTTTAAAAAAAGGGAACAATGAGGACCCAGGGAATTATAGAACAATCAGTCTAACTTCAATACTTGGAAAGATACTGGAACAAATTATTAAGCAACCAATTTGTAAGAGCCTAAAGGACAATAGGGTTATAAAGTATAGCCATCGTGGATTTTTCAAGAAATAGTATTAGTAAGGATTTTGACACGGTCCAACATGACATTCTCATAAGAAAACTAGGGAAATGATGTCTAGATGAAACTACTATAATGTAGGTGCTCAACTGGTTGAAAGACCATACTCAGAGAATAGTTATCAATGATTAATAACTGGCAGGGCATCTCTAGTGGGGCCCTGAAGGGGTGAGTCCTGGGTCTAGTACAGAAATCGGCAACCTTTGGCACGCGGCCCATCCGGGAAAGCCGCTGGCGGGCCAGGACAGTTTGTTTACCTGCAGCATCCGCAGGTTTGGCCAATCGAAGCTCCCACTGGCCGCAGTTTGTCGTTTCAGGCCAATGGGGGCTGCAGGAAGTGGTGGCCAGCAAGTCCCTCGGCCCACACCACTTCCCACAGCCCCTGACGAGTCGCATGCCAAAGGTTGCCGATCCCTGGTCTAGTACTATTCAAAATTTTCATTAATTATTTGGATAGTGGAATGGAGAGTATGCTTATAAAATTTGCAGGTTACAACAAACTGGAAGGGGTTTCAAGTACTTTGGAGGACAGGATTAGAATTCAAAATGGCCATGACAAATTAAAGAATTGGTCTGAAATCAACATGATGAAATTAAATAAAGACAAGTGCAAAGTACTACACTTATAAGAAAAAAATCAAATGTATAACTACAAAATGGGGAATAACTGGCTCAGTGGTAGTACTGCTGAAAAGGATCTGGGGATTTTAGTGAATTACAAATTGAATATGAGTTAATGTGTTGCAGCTATGAAAAAGGTTAATAACAGTCTTTGGTATATTAATAGGAGTGTCATATGTAAGCCCTGGGAGGTAACTGACCTGCTCTACTCAGCACTGGTAGACCTCAGTTGGTGTACTGTGTCCAATCCTGGGCACCACACTTTAGGAAAGATATGGACAAATTGGGGACAATCCAGAGGAAGCAATGAAAAATGATGAAATGTTTAGAAAATGTGACCTATGAGAAAAGGTTAAAAATGGGTCATGTTGAGTCTTAAGAAGATGAAGCAGGAACATAACAGTCTTCAAATATGTAAAGGGCTCTTATAAAGAAGATTGTGATAAATTCTTCTTAATGTCCATTGAAGGTAGGACAAGAAGTAATGGGCTTTATCTGCAGCAATGGAGATTTAGGTTAGATATTAGCAAAAACTTTCTAACTACAAGGATATAAGCTCTGGAACAGGTTTCCCAGGGAGGTTGTGGATTCTCCCTCACTGGAGGTTTCTAAGAACAGGTTGGACAACACCTGTCAGGGAAGGGCTAGGTTTACTTGGCCCTTCTAGAGCACACAGGCTAGACTTGATGGCTCCTCAAGGTGCCTTCCAGTCATACATTTCTGTGATTCTATAATCTGAAGACAGTGGCGTGCACGGGTGTAGAAAATGTTGTAAGATGTCTCAAGTTGGTGATGCACAAGATGGAAAAAGGCCATCTTGATTTTTTCGTGAGTTTGCGATCTAGCAGAGAACAATATTTTTAGTTGTAAATTGAGCACAGTAGATATAGAATCGCATACCAACTTACAGAGTCATTTGTTAGGGTAGAGCCTCTCTTTAAGTCAAAGTTGGACTGTGTTGTTCACTTGTGTGATCATGAGATCTGTTTCATTTTTCCCATATTAGTTACCCAATATCTTGTGAGTCAAACTCAGGACAAAAGATTAAATGCATCAATGATATATGAAGCAATTTTACAAATGGCTAGTACCAGTCACTGTAGAAAAATACACCTTTTTTTCCCTAACTGAGGAAATTAATTATTTTTATTACCATAACATCTAGAGGTCCCAACCAAGATCAGGACCCTGTTAGGCTAAGAACTGCACAAACACAAAGTAAGTAACAGTCCCCTGCCCTGAAGAGTGTACTGGATAAGCAGACAAAACAGACAAAGGGTGTCAGAGGAAAGAAACACAGGCTAGATTTACACTACAAACTAGAGGTGTGATTCCCCTGCTCATCTACACATATTCTCTCCAGCTCTCATGAAGCTAATGTGCGTATAAATGGCAGTACAGCCATGGTAGCAAAGGTAGAGGCAGTGGAGATTTGGCTGAGCTGTGTTGAGAACAAACCAGCCTTAAAACAGTGGGTATGCATACACAAGCAGAGGAATCACACCCATAGCTTATAGTGTAGATGTAGCCACAAAGATGCATCACACAACAGATTAGTAGTATAACTAGGAATAGAACTAATCTCCAGAGTCTCAGTTCAGTGCCCTATCCATCAGACCATGCTGCCGCTCATTAAATTAAAATATTACTCTTTCTCCTAAAAACACTGCCAGTGGGCTTAGCCACATGATTTTTTTTTTCTTTTTTATCGACGGAAGGGGGAAACTGGCTCCTCTAGCTGCACTAGGGGTGGGGGGTGGGGGTAACAACAACAGCAGGGGGGTGTAGTGATCAACCAAAACGGGGTGGGGGGCACAGGCGCATGGGAGGGAGTATGGGCACATGAAGGGAAGGGTCAATCAGGGCAAGGGGGGCCGCAAAGGGAGGGGAGCAACTAGGCTGGGAGTAGGGCAGAGAAACCAGGGGGCTAACTGCAGGGCTGGGGTGGGACAAACAAGCTGCAGAGGGAAAAGGGTGGGGCAGGCAAACAAACCGAAGCTGGGGAAGGGCAAAAGGCTGCAAGGGGCAAATGGGGTAGGCGGCAAAGGGCAAAACTGGGGGGGGGGGGGGCTGTTGCAGAGGGGAGGGGGGGGGTCAGTCCAGGAAGGGTACGTGCGCCCACAAGCGCTTGCGCAAAGTCAATAAGGCTGGCTGCCGCTGCAGGCCCAAAAGGTAGCAACAGGGCGTGGCAGGCCAGGAGAGCAGCAGAGTCCCAGAGGCAGGAGCTGGAGGCAGATGGTAAATGGCCGGTGGGGGTGGTGGAGGGGGCAACGGGGAGCACATGATGCTCTTTGGTTTTCATTAGAGATGTAAGAATTAGATTGTCAAAACATCCCATCACCAAGGATCACATATTATATATATGTATAGTATCATGACAATCCAACCTAGTTACCCACCTACAAAAGTCTATCCTTTCAGATGAATATGTAGCTATCTTGCACCACAGCATGTTTCAAGCAGTAAAATCTCTCAATTCTTTGTATACTAAAACAAAGTCTGTGTTACTTCTTCCATCTTTATCAGATTCAGAAGTTGTCTGTAGAACCAGTACAAACCTGTTTCAACATGCTCTCCTCCTACCCCAATCTCTCTATCTCTGTTTTAGAAAGTTCCCTCTGTTCACAGCATTTTTTAAGCATTCCAAAGCGCCCCAAGCACATGAGTCTGATCTTCAGTGATACACAACTCTGAATCACACATGCCAAACCCGCAGGAAAAAAATGCAGAAATTGGACTTATTTTTGGCTTAATTGCCTTCTGAGTTGCTTGTTGGCTAGTTTTTGGCTTGTAGCTTGTTGCTTCTTTTTTTTTGATCGGCTCCCAGCAAGCAGGGGTAAGGTGGGGAGAGAGTCAGGGGTGCACAGTGGGCTCACCACAGTCCCAGAATGCACGCTCGGGGGAATCTAGTCACATAGAGTGTTGGGGTTCTTAGGGATTGGCTTGTTTTGGCCTTGTTTTGAAATGGGATTAGCTTGATTTTTGGCTTCTTGTGAAAGTCGGGGTGCTTATTTACCGCTTGAAAGTTGGCAACTGTGCTCTGAATCTGTTTTATGGCCTCTCTAAATAACCTTCTGCTGCTGAGTCTGAAAGCCACATAGATTCAAAGAATAATAGGCCATTTTTCAGAGGATACATTATTGAGGATGACAGTAGATCAGGGGCCCTTTTTGGGAAGCATACAGATTTCTACCCACTGTGCTGTCCCTTAACACTCTATCTTGGCTCTGGTTCCTCTTTTGAATCTCCGTATTACCTCTCAGAGCCACTATTAGGTGGCAGAAATAGAGTTTCCATTGTACACAGACAATACTCAAACCTATCTCTCCTTTGCATCCCATCCTAGTACGGCAGCTTCTTTGTTACCTAATGGTGTTTTTGATATCCAGGATTTTAAATAGCATTTTCCATAATCCTGCCAAAACAGAATTGCTTTTATTGGGTACTGTAACAGGGGTTCCATGACCTGCCCCTCTTCCTTCCAGGTTTGCCATCCCCAGTAAGGCTCGGAGAGGCCTCAGGGTTGTGCAACACCCATGTCTTTATTTACTTAACGTTGTCCCACCACCCGTGTCCATCTATATACAAGCTTTACAGGTTTGGTCACCTCCTTTACAGGCAGAGTCAGCCTTCAGCTAGGAAGCCTCTAGCTCCCTCCCTGACTGACTGACTTCTCCCTGGCTGCACCCCCCTTCCTTCTGGCTCCCTCCCAGCCTTTATAGCCCTTGGCTTGTCAGGCCCGCGGGTGTTGCCATTCCTCAGGCTGGCATCAGGACTTTTCCATCAGCCCCGATCTGCCTCCCTTGATTGGGGTGACTGGGCAGGGGCTAATTAGGTGCTTCTGCACCAGCACCCTGCTACAGGTACAAAATAAAAGTACCGGTACTTAGTTTACAGGGCATGCATCTGCCCTGTAGACAAATATTTTGGCAAATACTGACAGGAATTTTGGTGTTATTTTCTACTCTGAACTTCATTTATATTGCTAGGCTGTTTAGATTTCATACTGTTAAAATCTGCATATATCTTACATCATCTGTTGCCTGAGATTCTTTTAATAAAATTTCATTTGTATATTGGATTGCCCTACTGTGTAGCCTTCCTGTGGCTGCCATAAAAGCTCATTGTCAAGTCAGAACAAAGCTACCACCACAGAGCCCCTCCTATGGGTTAAAAACCCATTTGTTGGCCCCTGGTCTTTACAGTATTGACTTAATTATTAAGTAGTTCTTAAAATGATCATTTCTCACATACTAAGTAGAGAGAGAGTCAATTTTTTTCCAATAAAACTCTGATGGGATTTTTTCTTCCGAGAAAAATGCCTGTTTTCTGCAGAAAATTTTGTTTGATAGAAAAACATAAAAGTAAAACATTTTCACTTTTAGGACAAAAGCTGAAATGTTTTGATTAAAAAAGGCTGCCATGGTGCCTCATGGGAGTTATACATTGGTTGACTCCGGTCCCCATTCTCCTCTATGGACACGGCTTCATAGTCAAACTTCATGTTTGACTGCTTCCCCTCACTCAGAGCAGTCCAGACAGAAAGCCCAATTTATTGAGGAAAATGAGCGCATGAGGCACCATGGCAGCATTTTCCAATTGAAACTATTTCCATTTTTGGCCCAAATATTTCAGTTTTTTATTTCCGCCCCAAATATGGTCATTATCCACAAGACAAATCTCTTTTTGCATCCAGCTGTAATGTCAAGCTCCTTGTGTGTTTGTGCCATCTGATGGTCTGCCTTTCTCCATCCATATACTTTTATGAGATGATTTTACGAAGCTCAAGCCAGCTATTAATTTCAAACACCAGACTCAAATCTATGGCTGAGCAAACCTTACGGCATTATGCTTCTTTCATGTAAAGCTCTCTACTAGAATCTCACAGGGAAATGTTGAAATAGTACTTTGCACAGCATCAGAAAACAGGCATTAGATAATAATCTTGTGCTGGCTGGAGTATGAATTGTAATAATTATATTAGATTACCTGCTGGGTCTGGCTCGAGTTTTTAATAGCAAATAATTTCCCCCCCATTTACAATATGCCCCAGTTACAATTTTGCTGCCGTATTGATTTTATTGGTTTTTACTGCAAAGAACCTTGGGACGCTACCATGATAAAGCATCCTATAAATGATGTTGCATTAAATCAGCTATGGGGTATCTTTGACATTTGTGTTACATCCTAGTGAGGTTACATGGGTCATTTTAACCAAACCAAGGTCCCCGTGGAAGTATTTATACTGTACAATCTATTCATGATACTTTATAATTGGTCTCAAGAAGTTATTTTACCCTTTTAAAACATTTTGTTGCACAACACAACAACGCATAAACATATAATAGGAATTAGTACCAGTGGAATTATTGAAGAAAGTCTCTCCCTTATCCCATCCATTATCATCTCCCCTCAACCCTCCCACCCCCAAAAAATTCCTTTTTCTCGACATTCCTTTCCCCCCCTTCCTCCTAAATATACTAACATGATCATTCAGGGTGAAATTTACCCTGTACAAGGTCTATGCACCACATAAGACCCTCTTAAATGTGCAAATTAAGAATATTTAAGTATGAATTTCACCTTATTTATATGGAGACAAACATATTTTTCATCTTTGAAAACTCATGGCAATCAGGGGAGGTCCTGGATGACTGAAAAAAGGCTAATGTAGTAGGGAAGGAGGAGGATCCAGGGAACTACGGGCCAGTCAGCCTCACCTCAGTCCCTGGAAAAATCATGGAGCAGGTCCTCAAGGAATCAATTCTGAAGCACTTAGAGGAGAGGAAAGTGAACAGGAACCAAGGGCAAGTCATGCCTGACTAACCTAATTGCCTTCTATGAGGAGATAACTGGTTCTGTGGATGAGGGGAAAGCAGTGGACGTGTTATTCGTTGACTTTAGCAAAGCTTTTGATACGGTCTCCCACAGTATTCTTGCTGGCAAGTTAAAGCAGTATGGGCTGGATGAATGGAGTATAAGGTGGATAGAAAGCTGGCTAGATCATCGGGCTCAACGGGTAGTGATCAATGGCTCCATGTCTAGTTGGCAGCCAGTATCAAGAGGAGTGCCCCAAGGATCGGTCCTGGGGCCAGTTTTGTTCAATGTCTTCATTAATGATCTGGAGGATGGGGTGGACTGCACCCTCAGCAAGTTTGCAGATGACACTAAACTGGGAGGAGTGGTAGATATGCTGGAGGGTAGGGATAGGATACAGAGGGACCTAGACAAATTAGTGGACTGGGCCAAAAGAAATCTGATGAGGTTCAACAAGGACAAGTGCAGAGTCCTACACTTAGGACGGAAGAAACCCATGCACTGCTACAGACTAGGGACCGAATGGCTAGGCAGGAGTTCTGCAAAAATGGATGTAGGGGTTACAGTGGATATGAGAAGCTGTATATGAGCTGGATAACNAAGGTGGATAGAAAGCTGGCTAGATCATCGGGCTCAACGGGTAGTGATCAATGGCTCCATGTCTAGTTGGCAGCCAGTATCAAGAGGAGTGCCCCAAGGATCGGTCCTGGGGCCAGTTTTGTTCAATGTCTTCATTAATGATCTGGAGGATGGGGTGGACTGCACCCTCAGCAAGTTTGCAGATGACACTAAACTGGGAGGAGTGGTAGATATGCTGGAGGGTAGGGATAGGATACAGAGGGACCTAGACAAATTAGTGGACTGGGCCAAAAGAAATCTGATGAGGTTCAACAAGGACAAGTGCAGAGTCCTACACTTAGGACGGAAGAAACCCATGCACTGCTACAGACTAGGGACCGAATGGCTAGGCAGGAGTTCTGCAAAAATGGATGTAGGGGTTACAGTGGATATGAGAAGCTGTATATGAGCTGGATAACAGAAGCTGGATATGAGTCGACAGTGTGCCCTTGTTGCCAAGAAGGCTAACAGCATTTTGGGCTGTATAAGTAGGGACATTGCCAGCAGATCGAGGGACGTGATCATTCCCCTCTATTCAACATTGGTGAGGCCTCACCTGGAGTACTGTGTCCAGTTTTGGGCCCCACACTACAAGAAGGATGTGGAAAAATTGGAAAGAGTCCAGCAGAGGGCAACAAAAATGATTAGGGGGCTGGAGCACATGACTTATGAGGACAGGCTGAGGGAACTGGGATTGTTTAGTCTGCAGAAGAGAAGAATGAGGGGGGATTTGATAGCTGCTTTCAACTACCTGAAAGGGGGTTCCAAAGAGGATGGATCTAGACTGTTCTCAGTGGTACCAGATGACAGAACAAGGAGTAATGGTCTCAAGTTGCAGTGGGGGAGGTTTAGATTGGATATTAGGAAAAACTTTTTCACTAGGAGGGTGGTGAAGCACTGGAATGGGTTACCTAGGGAGGTGGTGGAATCTCCTTCCTTAGAGGTTTTTAAGGTCAGGCTTGACAAAGCCCTGGCTGGGATGATTTAGTTGGGATTAGGTCCTGCTTTGAGCAGGGGGTTGGACTAGATG